>JAQGBW010001623.1:0-24458 GCA_034698625.1 Julus scanicus | reverse complement strand
TTGCATGTATAGTGTGTTTTCTCAACTTAACATTGTAATTAAGCTGTTTTAGCAAAAAAACAATAATTTTCTCATTTTGTTGTGCCTCTAAAAATTGATTAAAAGTTATGTACCCTGTTCTGCCCCACCTTCCCCTACGCCTTTACGTAGCACTTAGATCCAGTCGAAATTCCCTGGAATTATCTATTCACACGATGTACATTTCACTTAATATTATCAACAGCTTTATCATTTTTAATGCATTTCTTTTCAAGTGAGTCACTCTGTGTTTGAAATTCTATAACACTCTTGGTTCAAATCTACGAATTATTGGGTGTTGGTTCATTATCATTATATAATAATCAAATAAAAGCTTTAAAAGCATTACAAAAATCATACCATAAATTATAATAAAGCAGTCGGATAGCAAGTAGAGTAAAAATTTACCACTCTTAATTTACAAACATATAATAATTAGTTAAAAATAATTAGGCCAATGCTAATGCCTATCATGCACCTGATATTTATTTTATATGCAATATTTATAATACGTGTGGCTTGAAATTATTCTGGAAAACGTATTTAAAATAACAGAATAACTTACTTTTGGATGTTGACGTTATTAATGTGTTAAACAAATGCACATTTTCACTTGTAATGAGAACTTCAATCTTCTTGTATATCACTTAGAAGTGCACGTATATCCGTGTGGCACCGAGTTTATATTATGATTTGCTTGTTCAGAGGTCGATTTACTTTATATATGAGCAGATCACCATAACGTCATTCTTCCGATGATGTATCAGGAACGTCAAACAAATCTAGATGTGAAGAAAACTATTACGTTTTATCTGATTATCTGTAAATGGGTGGGTTTACGGGCTGCACAATTGCGTAAATCAATGTATATCAAACCTGAAATGTTGATTTCGTCCCACATGGTCCCTTCCTTTATGAGGGCTGAAAGTGAAAATTGTTACAAGTGGTATTCGCAATCAAATTGCAATTTCGTGACAGATTTTTTGACATAACAATCAGTGTCTCTGAAACATTTGGCATACCATTTATAATATAACCATTTATAAAGAATGCTTTGTAGGCCCAATCAGTTCAGTTGCGGGATAATGTGGAAAACCATCGTTTTACCACTTTTTGATCAAGGTGTTGTAGTCCCTGACGTCATCTGTTATTTATTACAAAAATAAAATCATGTGGTGAATAGATAAAATATCGAGGTGATATTTGCACTCATTGGTGTTTGATGAGAGAAAGTATGCATGATGAGATCAGTCCAATTTTAAACCTAATGACCGCAAAATATTAAATGATGACGCATTAAAAGACAAATATGACACACTAGTGACATGGTGTCAAAACCTCGTTTGTCCTACTTGATATCAATATTTGAGAAATGTGGAGCTCTAGATTTGCATTCCTTGTTTGTTTATTTGTTATTTTTTAAAAGATATTCTTGATAACGCCGAAAAAGGCTTGTCTCCGAAGATTAGCAAAATCTTTCTAACTTCGATATCAATGAATTTCGGAACACAATTTTAGCAGTGTATACACAGTGTCCCATTTACACAATGCAATAGCGGGCAATGAAGTTAGATTTAATATTTGGATCAATTTAAAAGTAATACTATGTGGAAAAATACTACATACTGGGTATGTGGAAGCCAGTGTTAATACAGTTACCCAGGGGAAAAAGTTAGACACTTGCGAAATGTTCAATATATATACATATATATTGATAATAAATAGCGGATGGAAGCATTGATTGATTATAATAAATCGCCAAAATCTACGTTA
This sequence comes from Julus scanicus, assembly GCA_034698625.1. Taxonomy (NCBI): domain Eukaryota; kingdom Metazoa; phylum Arthropoda; class Diplopoda; order Julida; family Julidae; genus Julus; species Julus scanicus. Next base: position 22,667 of record JAQGBW010001623.1, on the reverse strand, counting down.
TTATAAATAAAAATGTCACATTTGACAATTAGATTTATACAGCTCGTTTGCAATACCGTCGAAAACATCGTCATTGAACAGAACGATGCAAAAAAAAGTGAGTGGCAACATTTGAATTCTTAAAATAATTGTATAAAACGTCATCGCATAAATAAGGTAAAAAAAACATGCGTCTGCAAATGCAAACAACATAACCGATCATTAGAAATGTATAGGTGATTTATAAATGTCTATCTTGGATATTCAGCGTAAACTGGAAACTTAAACGTTATAAACTGGTTTTAACTGAAATTGAAGAATCACTCTAAATTATCAATATGAAATATCCGAGGTTACATAGAAACAGCTGAAGGCTACACAATTGTACAGGTTCAATTATTTTATTATCACTAATTGACGTTAACCCAAATAGATTAAATTACATTTTTATTTTGTCCTTAACTTTCATTGTATGAACAATTGCAATGTCTCTTGATAAATCAACTTGCGCATCAGCTATCAACAAGTATACGTATAACTCAAAAACAAAAATCAAATAATAAATTCTATTCAGATTGTGATATTCTGAAATTAATATACTATTAGGAGAATTTAAAAGAGAATTTATATTGACGCACATGGTATGATATTTTGACAAATTTTCCAGTCGGGTCAACGCCATTCGATCATCGTCTCTCCCATTGTACTGAACAGGATATCCCTACTGTCCTCCCTTCCCAAGCATCCAACCACTTCTCCATCACCTTATCAATTAACAACAAACAACGCCAACCCACTACCACCCCCTCTGCATCCTACCCTACCCTAAGATCAACTTCATTTCCTCCCCACCATCACCAAATAAGAAGCATTCAGTGACATCCTCTTCAAAAAACATGACCCGACTCAATCTACTCACAACTTTTGACATCAAATCTTTGCAATTGTTTCAAATTTTCATTTCTTTTATTGCTTGTATATCTATAGACTTATTAATTTAAGCACTTTATATTGGTTTGAACTTTTAAGACCTTTAACAATATACGAGTAGGTAATGTGGCCATCGAAACCAACTTTTCTGTAATGGCACCGTGAGCATATTTCTTACTTAATTATTTTATAAAACTATATCAGACTGATATACTACAAGGGAGCATGAAAAGTAGTAACTTTTTCACCTTTAGCACCCACATATCAAGAAATAAATTCTGTCAAAACCGTTATCAGCAATTGGCGACATTGTTATCTCAGTGGTTAACTGATTTGTTATTAAATCAACTCGAGGATTTTTTTTTTCTAAAACTGCTTATGTAAGATTCCATTGTCAAATTACAAAAACAACACATTTACAACATACAGATGATATATTTTGTTATACAGTTAAGAAATTTCCGTGCAAATTGCATTTTTTATCTGTATTACAAAACAAAATGACAAGACAAAATTGCTCTAGCTATTATGATTCATTCACCATTATAAGCATTATAATCAAATAAATCAGAAATATTCTATATTTCCTCACCGTGCGTTGTAAATCCAGATACAAAATCTTCGTACCGAGTACTGGAAAATAAACTACAGTTCGCAAAGTAACATATAGCTAATTTTAGAAGTATTTTGTTTAAAATAATGTCAACGAATAGAAATAAATTGTATGTTGTATTTATGTACTTTAAAAATCAGGTCTTGGAGGATGTTAAACACCTGTGTCAGAAATATCTTTTCAACAAACTATTTGCTGGCCAAAACAAATATGCAGTGCGTTCGATGAAGGAATGATAATTATATGATATGTTAATGTGATTAAGCCTATCAAGAAATCGGGATATGGGTAATGAGAAACACCTTAACACATTACCACCCCCATAAACTTGACCCTATAACAAGTAATTCCCTATTTCTATCACATTGCCAGATGAACGATAATATTACAGAAGTTATCGGCTAGTAAGATCTGAGACCAATCTCAAAAATTCCATGAGACTGTAATGCACAACTGTCCTTGGACTGCTATTTCATTGATGTAACAAACTTTTAAACAATGGCAGCTGATAGCCATTGGTATGTCATATTGATTATTAAATGGTGCGATTTATTTGTTATCTTAAAATTATTACTTTTTGAGCAGGATAAAAGACCCTGCGCTTATCGTTATACATGAGCTTTGTTTGAAGAGATGAGAATGCAAGTGTTTATCTCTGGAAGATAAGGGTAGTTCCTGGCATTGGCAAATATTGGTATTCAGTATGGGTTTCCCCATACATCACTGGCAATCAATAGAAATGAAAGCCAAGATACTACAGTTGAAACTGATTATACTGCGTCTAGATAACAGCGCCATCTATGTTCAGAAAACATAACATGCTGAATGTATTGCAATTCTATTTTTACTTGGGATTGCCAGTGCATTACTCTGGCCTTTTAAAAACTTAAAAATTCTGAAAATCCATTTAAACACGTTAATTCCGTTATCATTCAAACAGTTAAAAAATACATGATCTTTCACTTTCCTGTGTTTGGCAGATTACAATTGATTTTTTCCATTAGTTTTCACGCAGAATGTGTGTAATTGGACCATATTGCTTTTATTGATAATTGATTGCCTAGGTCCAATACATTCGCTGTGCACGGTCACGGAATGGATTTTATCCTAGACTCCTAGCTCAAAATCGATTTCGTTGTTTATTAGGTAATAAAAATTTATGAGACACCTAAATTCTGTCAAACCCGGAGTAGAATATACGGTACGAATTGCTATCGAGAATAATCGTATTCATTAATCGGTTTGGGTGTATTGTATAATTATCAATGAATATCCAGGGTTATTTACCTTAAGTATACTCTGTACATTTGATAAATTATGTGGTTGCGGAAAATGTATCTACGGTGCGTGCGAAGTGATACGAAATGATAAGCGCGGCATTGAATTCTTCCCATGATAAAAAAAAATTGAAAATAAATCATGCTCATGTTTTTCAAAATTAAAACAATGATACTAAAACAGTAACCTTGCATAAACAATTTCTGCCTTTAATATTGATTAAATGTAGTGATGGCTATTGCGAGTATGTGTGTAGTTTTAATTTTTTTTATAATGATCTTACCTTTCCAGAATTCATTTGCCCATTATTTTGTCACGGTCTTTAATATATTTTACTATAGTTAAATGGAGCAGGTGGGATTGTGTAGTTGCTTCGTCCATCTTGTTTTCATACTAACGTAAAAACTGAATTGGGTCCCTAGAAGTTACAAGTATAATATGCAAATTACATGTACAAAGGTCATAAAATTAAAGCTACACCAAATAGTTTAAATGCATGCCCTCCAGCTCAAATTCTTTTATACCTGCAATTTAAAAAACATTATGCCGACTTACGCAACTGGTGGTATCATGTTACGTAAATGTTCATTTGCATACCTCCTTTCCGCGCCCGATGTGTTTAAAATTGTAAATGGACCTTAAAGCATTATAAATTAAAGAATTCTCGACGTGGTAACTGAAGTCACTGAATCAGTCAAGCGCATGCGTAATCTTACAATTACATGAATTAATCCAAAGCTGTTTTCAGCTAGTATATTATGAAATTTATTCCGTGACTGCAGCTAATGTACTACTTTGTTTTACTTTTAGCATTGTGTAATTGAAAGCAACACGCAAATAAAATTATAATAAATTCACAAATTTAATACAAAAATTCTGATACAAAGATCAGAAAAATCAAGAAAAGAAAAATTTAAAAACAAATACATTATAACATCACAAACAGATCAATAAATATAGGTGAAAATATTGAAATTAAAAACAGCAGTATCTGCCAATAAATTAATAATTAAGAATATTTGCTTTCCATCATGGATTTCATCATGGTACGAAACAACGAATTCCTTCCCATCAAATTTGCTGGAGAATCGAATTCAATCACCTAATATCAAGAATTAAAAAATTTCTATGTGATATGCGTAAAAGCAACTTAATTATCCTTGTTTTGCAAAGAAATTAACGCAATATTTTTTGCCAGTCTTCAATTAAGTCAACGTGCATTACCTTTCCTGCATCCATGGTCATGATTTTATCATAATCTGAGATGGTGTTCAAGCGATGAGCAATAGTTAAAACTGTGCAATGGGCAAATGCGCTTCTGATGGATTTCTGTATTAATCTATCAGTTTCTACATCAACAGATGCCGTTGCCTCGTCTAAAAGCAAAACCTGAAGATAAAATATTGAAATTAATATAAATATACATACTGGAGAATGTTTAGCAATTGCATAGTGTAGGAATCCAATATATACCTTGCTGTTCCTTAAAAGTGCCCTTGCTAAGCAGAAAAGTTGTTTTTCGCCTAGGGAAAATATTCCACCTTCAGCATTTAAAATTGTGTCCAATCTTTGGGGTTCTTTGGTAATCTAAATAGCGATATTGGGAATTAGTAAATGATGACAATAAGAAAAAAAGATTATCAAACTCAATTGTGTTAACCTACTTTCTTCTTAAGATGAGCTTTCTCTAAAGCTTCCCAAATTTCGTCATCTTGAAATTCATTAAATGGATCTAAATTCCACCTGTAGCAAATTAAAAATTAAAACGGTGGAAGAATATCTTTAAATTTGCAGTAGTCACGGAATGGATTTCATCCTATCTGAAAACCGATTTGGATAGGATGAAATCAATTCCGTGACTGCAGTTAAGTTTTAAAATCCTTACCTGATTGTTCCCTCAAATAAGACTGGCTCCTGCGGTATAACGGCTATTTTAGATCTCAAATCTTTTAATCCAATATCAGCTATGTTGATTCCATCAATGCATATCGATCCACCACAAATCTCAGTCAATCTTAGTAAGGTGCCAATAACGGAAGATTTTCCAGCACCTGTCCTTCCAATGATTCCCACTTTTTCACCTCCTTTGATATCTACCGTAAGCCCTTGCAAAACTAACGGTAATTCTGGTCTGTAGCGCAATTGGACATCTTGAAAACTTATTTTTCCTTCGGTCGGCCAGGATGGTGAAGGCATAGTTTCGGCGATTGTTGCTGGGGCTTCTTCCGTTAGATTCTAATTAGAAATTATTAAGCAAACTTGTTATTGGTAAAAACGAAAAAAAAAATTTACACAAACATAATTTTTTTTTTAAATTATGCAAAAGTAGATTTACCTTGCAATAGTCTGCTACCCTTTCAATTGAAATAAGTCTTGCACTTAATTCAGATTTCCATCTCATGATAACAGATATCACTCCACACACCTAAAAATAATAACATATTAATACATTGGAAGTAGAAGGATTAAATAATTTTACCCTAAAACAATGATCATTTACCCTGAAAATTTGCACCATGGCCAAGCCAGCAACAGCCGGTGATGTTGTTCCTCTGGACAGAATGATCAAAAGTCCAGTTCCAGTGACGACTACCCAACTTATGGTGTCACAACGAAAGGCCAGCCACTTGGAAGACAGTTGAAATAACAAATAAGCAGACAAGTGCTTATCCACGTGAGTTCGAAACCTAAATAATCATAATTTGAATATATGGTTTCACTAGAAATTTCATGCACAGCAAATGCAATTCTGTCTTACTTTTCGGCAAACATTTCTTGTTTTTCGTAAGATCTAATAACCGGCAAGCCTTGGACGGTAGCAGACATGTGAACCAATAATGGTGGACGAAGAAGATTTTCCAATCTTTTTGTAGAACGCACTCCAGGGTTAAATAGGAAGTCAAAGGCAATAAATATTACTAAAAAGTAAAAAAAAATAAAATAAAAAAATATTTTAATGAGACAAAGTAATTTTCAAAGTTTAAATATAACAGATTGGAGTTTATCAACTCACCAAAAGCAACACAGAGTCCTACGAAGTACCACGGGTATAAATATCCGATGAGTAGTAATTGGAAAAATGTGAGCATGCTTGTTTGAGACACAAATTCCAAGTAGTAAGGAATGTAACTGTCGCCTAAAATTATGCGAAATATAATTGACAATAAATTTCTATTGTTTTTTTCCAATAAGGTTTAAGCAAACTTGTACTTACATTCATCCATATCTTTAGAAAATCTGTTAATAATGCGGCCCAATGGTGTTGTATCAAAAAAGCTCATCGGGCTTCTGATAACTTTCCAAAACATGGTGTGATGAAGAGCACTAGCTCCAGTTAGCATAGCCTATTAATGACAGAATCTAATTAGATTTGTGTACAAACTTAAATGCTCGTTTGTCAGACCACCTCAACTTACACTTCCAATTGCGAATCCTTTTAAAATTCCAAATAAAATTATGAGGATCGCTGAAGCTCCAAATACACCGATGTACATGTTTAATTGGGGATTTAAAGAAACATCCTCTGTGTCTATGGCGATAGTCTCATTGTAAATCGAAGTGTTTGAAGTGAAGTTTGACTACATAAATAAATGCAACGTGTGAATGTTTTAATTATTTCATATTAATTAGCAGATCAATTTCTGACTTACAGTCATCCCTGAGCCTGCATCCAGCCAAACTTGTAACCAGATAATGTTGAACATAGTGGCAGCATTAAACAGAAATATCACCAATAGAACCAAAAGAGAAACGCAGTAGCCACCACTCATTTTACAGAAATACAACCACGATTTCCACGTCAAAGAAGTACTTGTGTCCACTTCTGATTTAATCATGGACCCATCATTAGACGTATCCTCTAAAAACACACACTCAAGTTAATAACGGAATATCACATGTTGGCAAATCTGTTACCAGAAATTTTAAAAACATAAGTTTTCATACCAATGACATCGGCACTCTTCTTTAACGATTTTTTTCTCTCGAAATCGTTGTTGTCTTCAACCTCGGATCTTTGAGATTTATCGGTAGTAACCATTTGGCAGTATTCCCCTCCTTCATTAATCAGCGTTTGGTGAGTTCCCCTTTCAAATACCTCGCCATCTTTCAACAGATAAATGTAATCGCAGTGTTCCAAGACCTGGAAATAAATGATGGTGCTTATTTATTCAGGAGTAACAATTCACGATCAATTGAAATTTAAAATTGATAAATATTTTTTTTAAGTGAAAAACTTGAAAACTAGAACTTTTGAATATTTAGAAACTTACATGGACAGCGTGGGAAACTAGAAGCACTGTTTTTCCTCGAAGACCATTTTTAATACAATTTTCGAAAATGTGTTTCGAAACACTGACATCAACTGCTGATAGAACGTCGTCCAAAAGATAGATGTCCCTGTTGCTATACAATGCCCTTGCCAGGCTTACTCGTTGTTTTTGACCACCGCTTAAATTGGCACCTCGTTCACCGATCTAAGAAAAACAGATTTCATTAATTTGAAAAACAATTAAAAATATTACGCGTCATTTATGGTAAAAGCATAAACGTACCTCTGTTTGATCCCCATTCGTCATTAAATTAAAATCTGTTTTAAGACTGCACGCATTCACGACACTTTCATATCTTTAGAAAAAGGTTATAAATTAATTTGCATTCTTAATAAGCCATTGTGTTTTTTTTGCATTCAATAGTAAAAAATGGCTTACTTCTGTTCATCGTATGGTAATCCAAAAATAATGTTATCCCGAACCGTTCCGTTAAAAATCCACGCCTGTTGAGTGACTAAAGCAATGGATCCTCGAACTCCAACTTTGCCTTTGGTTATGTCAGCCTAAAGAATGAAATTGGTTATATATATTTGGCGATAAAAACGAGAAACAAACATTCAAGATAGATTTTATAAATTAATTTCTTACATTTCCACTAATAGCTGCTAGCAAGGTGGATTTTCCACTGCCAACATTACCACAAATACCAATAAGTTGACCCTGTTAAATATATACAAAATATTGTTAATGGAAATTTTCTTTGACTTAATAAATTTTCAGCGAAAGTATCCATTCTCTAAAAGTGGGTCACCACATCATTTTTAGGAGTTAAAATTACCATGTGTCGGTACCCATTTTGCCCCCTAAAGTGGGCAATCACTGCTAGCATCAATGTATTGAACTATTGCCAGCAATTCGTCAGTAACTTTAGTTAACTCTATATAACACAGATCTAAGTGGGTGTTTTTAAACCTTTTTCAGTTCACGGTACACACATTTAGGCCTTTTTAGTATATCATAAATTCATAAAATGGGGGGCATTTCATCTATGAAGATCATGAGAGAATTGCTTTTCCGTCCCTCCACCAAAGTTGCATAGTACACTTATCAGTTCATGATTTAGTTTTGTAATCCACTTTTCATATGAGTTTTATCACCTTTTCAATAGAAATATTCACGTCCGTCAATATTTCCTGAGAATTGCTGTTAATTGTATTCATATTTGCATCCATCGCCGTGCAATCCAAACTGTTTGTGCTGTTTGCTACCGAATTTGCATATAATGCGGTTTGCGATGAGTAACACGCATTATCTTTTTTTGGCTTTTGAATTTTGGCTTTCAACTTTTTCTTGTTTTTTGGTTTCTTCGAACTGCTATCGCCATCATCCCAAGAAATGCTTGCATCTTGGATGCAGATGGTATTATTATCACCGATGACGCCTTGACTAGTTGGTTTGTTTGCATCTGGAGTTAATAACATTTTCTGGAAAGAAATAGTAAGAAATTGAAGTTTTTTCAAACCAACACTAACAATTACGTATCCCAAATTTTAACTTTTTCTCACTTGAATTCTTCCACAAGAAACGATCCCTTCCGAAAATGCTTTCACGGCAATTGGCAATGTGTTTAAAGGTAGTAAAAGCGCACTATAAACTGACATTATCGTGAATGCCTAGACAAACAGTAAACATTAGCATCATCATATAGACTGTATAATTCTTGCAGGTTATGTTTTAAAAATATAGTATTTACCTGAGATGGTGTGAGATTTTCACCCCATAAGACATACCCAATGATGCTAGCCATCGGAGCTACCATTGAAATTACAGGTGATGAGGTCCAACTTAAACTTTGAAGAAAGTTAGCTCTACGAAGGACCGCTTCTTCTTCTTGACGGATATCTACACAAATACAAGAATTTACTTTAAGAAATTTTATTTCATATTTTTAGAATAATCTAAATATATTTCCAAATATAAATATCGATGTGATTGAGCTTGGAGATTAGATTTTGAGATAAATAAACATATTTCAATATATTTTTGACGTATACAAAGCTATATTTCCTACTTCCGTTTCTACGGTATTTTACTACATTTATAAAAATTTAAAAACAGATAAATACCTTTTATTCCGTTTGAGAAAGTTTCTTCCCAAGCATACATCTTAATTAGCTTAATGCTTGATAAAACCTGGTTCATCAATCCAATGCGTTTATCGGTTATGCGAATTGCTCGCACACGAAAACTACTTGTCATCTTTCCAACTAACATCTAAACATTAAAATTTAATTAGAATTAATTGTAATGTTTACATTTTATTTAATTGAACAGGCACATCAAGTTAAATATTAACTAACCATCACAGGGTAATAGATTAAAATCAAAATATTTCCAAATAGCGACCATGGTCCCATAAGTAAATAGCAATAAACCACGTTAAGTATCCACATTACTGGTGCACCCACTGCTAACATCGAAAGTTGCATACTTTGAAATATCCTTTCAATATCAGAGGAACTGTAATTCACAACCTGATAAATGAAAATATACAAATTAATTCGTATAATTTCAGGTAATAATTGTATAATCTTTGTCAAAAACTAAATTTTTTATTTAGCCTTACTTCTGCAATAAGTTTTTCTCCTCCATCTTTTATTCTCAAAACTTTTTCATACGTCATCACTTGAAGCGCTCCTGCCAAACGAATCCCTGTTTACATGCAAAACAAAAAAATATTATTATATTTTTTAGTTCATATAATGTAGGACTTAAGGATTCTAACTTAATGTGACGTTCAAACAGTGGCGGCACTAGGGGGGTGCGGGGGGTGCGGACCGCACCGGGTGACACCATCACAAGGGGTGACACCAAAAGGCAAAATAATGATAAAATTTTCTTATTTTCTGAAAATATTCCATTTTTTATTTTGATTTGCAAACGTGAATTTAAAAACAAAAATCAGCAAAAATGAGCGGTCTAAGAGGATTCTATACTATGGGGTGTCGTGAGGGGGGGAGGGGGGTGACACCATAAGTAACCGCACTGGGTGACACCAACCCTAGTGCCGCCACTGCGTTCAAATACAAACGCAAGAAAAAAAAATATCAATGACTAATTACTTCCTGGTGTAGCTTAAATCAATTTTAGGTCAACTAACAAAATGTCAATTAAAAGTTTGTACACAATGATAAGTGGTATAGTGTTATGAAACAATGCGAATGAATGCAACAATTAATCATTTTAAATTATTCCAGCTACATAAATGGTGTAACATTTTTATATACAATATACGTAGATCGTCCAAGATAACGAAGAGAAAGCACATTGTTCTTTGTCACCATTTTTGATTTCGTTAGAAAACTGATATTAAGTACAAATATTTTGTTATGATAATAAATTAAAAATAAATAAACGGCAAAAGTGAAAAATTTCACAAATATTTGGTAATGATTTTAAATAAATTTCTTTTAAAATTACACATCCTTTATAATTAATGAATTCTAAGTTCAGCTAACTTAGAAAAAATGTAATACAATTTGTATTTGATTTTACACGATAATTAGTCTTACCTGCACTTGATCCAATGATCCATAGAGCACTATATGTCACGTTTCTTAATAACTGAGATATCGATAGTCCTAATACCAGAAGAAGTCCATACCATAATGGTTGATCTGGTTCTGCTAGATAATCCAGCATGTACTCTAAAATCCACGCCTAAATAATTCAATTCAAATTAGTTTTCGGAAGCATAGGATGATATAATGTATAATTGTATAATTTGTAATATATTGTATAATTTAGTACTTACTGGTCCAAGATAGGAAAAAATGGCAACCATGGCCATCATAAATCCGGCCATAATTAATCGAAGACGATTAAATCGCCACACAGTCCTATGTAACGAAGCTTTATCTGGACCATACCTTTGTAATTCATCCTCCCACAATCGCATTAGCCTAAAATATTGCAGGCAACATAAATTATTTATCATTTCAAACTTCCTAACACTTAGATTCTACTTTGTCTCTAATGCTTACCTTTCACTATTCACGTTAACCCCATCTGCTTTTCCAATTTTCTTGATTTGACCTGGCTCCAAAGATTCTCTGGATGCTTTCCACATTGTTTTGGACATCCAATTTGCACTTATGTAGGAAAAGAATCCCACATTATTGTTTGGTAGCATCGTTTTGTCTCTGAAAAAGTTGAAAACATATTTAAGCCGGATAAATATTTTAAATAATTTTTAAAAATGTGTATTTTAGTAAATTTTTTTCTTGTCTTAGTTTTTGGTTTATAAACTATTTTAGAATCTAGAAAAACAAAAATGAAATTACCTTTCCTTGGAAAATCTTATTGGCCTTAACAGCTTTAAGCCATTGCCATATTTCTCAAGAAACGATTTCTTCTGATAATTGCTACCCATGGATAAACAACTGTTGTCGGATTTGTTAGTCATTTCTGAAAAAACACAAAACAAAAAAAATCGATTAAAACTTTTCAATCAGAATGAGATTATCTAACTTTACATATTCAAAGAAATGTCACACGTCAGCGTTAACCTAATTGTGAAAATCACTGGGCTTTTTACTTAAAATTAACTTTCAACATGTCAGATTACCTGCAATGTGCTTGCTCTTCTCAAATAATGTTAATCATAACACATCAACTTTATTCACAAATTACATATGAATAACAGTTTCCGTTCAACGTCATAAAGATTGCTGAATTATTTTGAAAATTGGTTCAGTTTTAGTTTTTTTCCTCCCCAATGACAGTACCACTACCAAACGCTATTTTACACGTGTATACTGTACACAGTCACCGTTCATTACAACCTTGTTAACCTAATTGCAATTGTTAAAATAAGCAGGCACCAAAACGAAATAATTTCGACCTTACGCTCATAATTATTTTTGGAAGCAAATACCGAATATATCGCCTTTGTTTCGTTCCTTTACACCAACTTAATTCACTTTAGCAGGAAATAAAGCAGGTGGCAATAAGTAACAAAAAACAACAACTTGCACATGACTAAGGCTAAAAATCTGTATAAAAGTAATACCATGCAAGCGTAACATTGTCCTTCACTAAAACTAAAGTATTAGGTAAAACGTTATAAATAATAAGCTAGGTACATTTTTTTTAAAAAATCATAGTTTGGATAATTATTAGCAAGAAAATCATGTATAATTTTTGAAAACAAATCCAAGGTTGGCTGAACTGAAGCTTAACATTTAAATCAACACTTTTTTGTATTGGTTACTTTATTTGTAATCAACAAGCTATTTAAAGATTTAATTGATTTGAACCATAATATTTATGTTGTACAACAGGTTCCTTCACGTGAGGGCTGGTGAGGCGCTGTTTGGGGCCATTAAAAAGTTTTCCATAAAATGCAGTAAAAAATGTACCACTCTTCAAAAAGGTTGAACCCAAAATGCTTTGGTATTTTGGGTACGTTTTTGATAAACTGGTCCTAAGAAGGCTGATGTAATAGCCATACAAAAATACTGTTCCATAATCATCCATATCTCATAGGTCCCTTACCTGCTACAGGCTTTGGTCTGTATAAAGAATAACATGGTACTAAGGAAGGTGACTTAATTCCCATCACAAAGGGATATTGGGGTTAAGACTTTATAGACATCTAGGTCTTTGTTAAGATAATTTAAAAATGTACTACCGCCCAATGAAATTTTTTTTTAAAAGAAAGTTAAAGGAAAATACATATCAATACGCGTTATATAATGTAATTGCACCAGATGTGACATTTCACCACAATTCCAGTCTAATGAAACAAAATCCAATGAGTTATTGACACGTTCACAACGTAGTGTTATATGACATGTCTCGACTGAGTAAAAAAAACCTTTCATTTTTATTTATTCTTTAAATAAAATACCGGTTAGTGCAATTATAACCAAATTGCATTTCAATGAAGTTTGATAATGTTTGTATATTTCCAAAATTGCCTTCACCTGCGGCTTCTATTTACGTCAATCAAGGTCTATGATAAGGACAAAGAGGAATACCCTATTACAGACACCCCAAAAATTGATCCTTAACATTGAGTATGTATATCCAAAGTGCAAAAAATCACGAATTTACCCCTGGGTTCTTTCATCATTTTTCCTGGAAGTCACAACAATGGAAACATTGGGAGGAGGGGAAATGTTGTCGTGATATTCTGCAAAGTGGAATGGCCTGCCCAAGGAGGACCTTCTTTTCAAATTTTGTTTTGTTTCAAACACCTCAACTATGGAACTATTGTTTCCTACACGATTTCTATTGTTTCATTCTAATTAATGTCAAACGACATGAAAGAAATGTGGTTCTAAGACAAAATTGTTAGTCAATTTTCAAAATTATACTATTTCCCCCATAAACGATTTCGAAACAGGTTAAGGGCAGATTCAAACTTTTGCAAGATCAGACATTGTGTATTTAACCTATATTTTGTTTCCGTAACAATAAACACACAAGTAATTTCGTTTACAAAAACTTTATATGTCGAATTTTCCTATTTTTCTGATTTCTTCAGACTCAACACACCTTGTAATTATTTGTCATGGCACATTCTCTACCAGCATGGGGATCTTAAAATAGATATCCGAAATACCATGAAAAACTCATTGGAATTTAATTAAAGCCTCATGCAGCTTTAGGTCACGGATCATGTCAGTAAATTCCAGTAAATTTCATTAAGCGGTTTCCTCTATATAAAAAACCCGAAAATTGCGCTATATCCAAACACCATGCACTGCATATTCTGTGAATTCAAGCTAAGAATGCGTTAATGTTTAGCAATAAAAATATACTAGATAATAACCGTAAATAACGGTCAAATTTAGCTTTCAAATTTTGATATCAAATGTCAATACTATTTCAACTTCAGCAAAAGCCTCATTTTGATGCTGTTTTAGTAAGTTTTCAGTATAAAATTAGGAAATATACGCTCATATAAATACATGAGTCTGAAGGGAACTATTAATTGTACTAATAATAATTTGAATATATGTATAATCTAAGCATACATCCGAACATATTCTGAAATGATGAATTAAACTTTAAACAATTTCAAAATAAAAATTGTTCATCTGTGATTTCGCTTTACAATTTCTCGTGACGAATGAAGTGATGCCCCCTAACATTCATTTAAAAATTGACCACTTTCCCTAACCCATGTCCATAAGTTTTTGGATAATTTTCGAAGGAATTGTGGGGCATTCATTTTAAATGGTCCCCAAACAGCGTCTCCGGCTGACATATAGCCAGCTCACGCACGAAGGAACCTATTGTCATGTTAATGAACACAAAAATGTACAAATAAAATATTAACATATTAATACTATCGGTATATTATTAGTAAATGATTATACTACTATAGTATAGTGGAACCTCGATTATATCTGATATATCTCAGATAATATCTCGATTATACGGATGGCAGCGGCTATTTCGGATTAAAAATAAATTCTACTAATATTTCTTAATATTTTACGTAGAATTAATGCAACATAAGGCATATAAATACATGCACAGTAATGTAAAAGCATTTTAAGAACAAAAATGTAGACCCTTCAGGGATCTATATGTATATACATTTCAAACTTTTTTTTAAAAAAAAGTCCTTTTTTAATATCTTACGTCACTATTATTTTATATTCCACACAGGTCGGGCAATTAATTGTAAGTCTGGCTTAAATTTTCCATCACTATTTGGCTTAAAGTTAGCCTCAACTCTTTCCCAAAGTTTTCACGAATAGTAATCAGTGATTAACACAGATTACATCAATGGAGTTTCGGTCGATTATTACTACTACTTTCCGTAAATTTCAGGAAATTGAGTTCGATTGAAATCGAGGTCAAATCGATTAATCGCACATGTCACGCCACAATTTGGTCAAGTTCAATGTTAACGTCATTGTTTTCACTTACCTGAATCAGAGCATTAACAACACGAACCGCACATGGGGAACTCAAGTTTTCAAATAGGAACTTTTACCGCCTCGTCTAGCCTTTTATATGTATACCTAATATATGTATGATGATTTTAAACCTACTCACAGATGATTAATTGCGGTAATTTATATGACGTACGTGAGTGCATACGTATACAAGCCCATGAAACCCTATTGCTCTATAATAATCGTGCATCTCACTGGCAATTAACAAATTGCTACGTAAAAGATAGGCTTCCGTGCCTACGGGTGAGCCTTGCCTCAACATCGAAGGGATTTTCCCAGAGTGCAGGATGTCCTTGAATGAGTCGACGAGGACCTTATTTCATTTAACAAGAATCGTTATTCATTTTCGAGAACCCTTCACCAAAATGAAGACAAAAATATGTCGTAATGTAATATAATATTGCTAGCTACTTGATTACGTACCCTTTTATGTCTGCGTTTATGTCGGACGTTAGCCCAGGATGCAGTAGGATGCGCATAGAGATATTAATAGAAATCCGGAAGAAGACCTACTGTTATTCAATATTTAACGACAATTCGCTAAATGAAAGGGTCAATATGGGTCGCAAAAAATCCCAGGATTACGTCAGTTGACTTTTGGTGTGACCTACTGGCGTACGAAATCGAACGCCTGAGGAGATTCAGACTTGATTTTCCATGGCTTTTAACCGTTGTCATGGTCGGTTACCGCTTGCCAGTCTACTTTTAAGTGTTAAAACTTGATTGCTCAAAGATATACTGATGTACTAAAACCTCTATAATCCTTATAGATAATCATTTCAAAATCTATTTGTCTAAAGATGAAGATGGTGAAGATCATCCAGCAACAAATTAAGCAGTAGCTGTGGTCACGGAATGGATTCCATCCTAGCTGAAAACCTATTTGGATGGAATTTTTATCAATGAGCTTGTTTGTTTGTTGATTTTTAACGTTGGCCTATTTCTGCAACACGAGGGCTTGTGCACATGTGTTCAGTAGGTTTAACTACATCCAAATCGGTTTTCAGCTAGGATGATCCATTCCGTGACCACAGCTACAAATTGATGGTGACCAGAAACTTGAACACGGCAAATTCTGTGGTGATTTCAAATCTGACAGCAGTGTTAAATTATGGACTAAAGAAAAAATGGTAAGGGGCACTTTCTACTTTAGTGACTCATGTTTGTGTAGTCTATAAACTTTATTAAAACGTTTTTTTTCAGTTTTGGCATAATGATTTTTTGGTAAGAGGCATTTCAACATGATAATTGAAATACTAGGTTTTGGGATCTATGGAGATATCGGATAAGCCAACAATACAATATTTTTTAATTACTAGAATGCAAATCAGCTGAAGTAACATTTGAATTATCATTCATAATCATTTTCTTATTTCGCATTTTAACTCTGGATATAAATGAAAACAGAAAACGGACAATGTGAATAAAATGTCTTGTGGTGAAAGAATAAATTTGTCATTTTAAAATAATGTACAATATGTTGATATCAACGTTTTGAAATGTCGAATTTTGTGTAAAAACGTGAGGTTTTATACACTCCAAATTTCCATACATGTATACAGGAAAGTTTGCTGGCCAACCTAAGGGAAAAGATCTGAGCATTTATTTACCCACCCGATCAGGTTATGACCATCAAGGGTGAAACTATGCGAACCCTGGAGTTGGCGACCTCGTTGACTTTTCGTGATGTAGCACAGTTTTGAACTTTTAAAGATAAGTCAAAGAGGTAACAGACTGACTGTTGACTCCAGTTTGATTGACGGCATAATAAAGATGCATCTTTGAACAGTGAATATGCAATTGTGAGAATAATATCTAAAATCAACCATGTGCGCCATAACTGTAGATCGTACGTAGAATTTGTGAATTAAAGTTTATAACGCTGATATTAATTCAATTATTTTAATCACGTAATCGTACATCAGTCGTTCGTCATGGTCAATGATGCAACATATACGGATACATCATAGAATAAGCAGATCATAAATTAGAATTATAGAATTATAATGCGAATGAGTTATAAGCTAGAACAATTACAATCAGATGGTACAACTGGTACACTAGAGGGACCCTTATGGAAAAACTGATTTATGACTATTGCCTGTTTGTACGTAGAAAAACTACGCAAAATGTCGCAAATTGACATTTGCGGAAATGACGTCACATCATGGCAGCAAACATGTTTGTTCACGCATATCATCCGCTGATTAATGTTTAATCTTTCTAAAAATATACCATTATTAGGACTATTTAATGCACAATGTTTTCGTAATACATGTGTATACGTAAACCCTTTACTTTTTTTAAATACCTATATACTGCACATGAGGACAGATGTTGCACAGGTTCGCGTTAACATTATGAACAATATCAATGGAAATTAATCATTAAAAACCTGTCTAACCACAGACTATAGCGTTAGAAAAGACGAAGGTAACCGGGAAAAGAAATTATAAAACACGTAAGCAAACCTGCAATAGTTGTGTTCACAACAGGTTATACATTTCAAATCATTCTTTTTTCCCCATGGTATAAAAAAAACCACTTGCATTTTTTGTTGTTTTTGCTTTTTTGTCAACGCCTCACCTTGCAACAAGAATGCAAAGATCATGACTAATATTACAATATCTTTCTTTACACCAAAACATGTTACTGCATTTATTTCAACCCAATCGTATAAAAATATCAGAAAACGATAAAAAATTCAAACAAATGACCTTTGCAGAGAAGCGACTTGATTTGCCTGAGGATAAACGCATTTATGCAAACCCTGCCTTTCTCACGATGCTGATTATTTAATTTACGAGAAGAAAAACCCCGGGAATAAGTCAAGGTATCATGGAGACATTGCATCTTTAAGCAGTTTTCGATATGATGCGGTTTTCAATGTTATCAAAATAAATCATTGTTAAGGAACGTGAAAGAAGGCTTACGTGTGTTTATATAATAATGAAAACAGCCTCAACCGATTATTTTCTACTACTTAGGTTTTTGATGGTTTGAAAATTATAATTAAACTTAACTCACTAATAAAAAACAAAGATGTGAAACATCAAGGGCGAACTTATTTTCATAACTGAGGCCAACATGAACATTAAGAAACGATGTTTTTTTTTGTATTCGGAAATGTCTATGACATTGAGCTGCCATGTTATGAAAAACTACAAATTATCCCAACTTATGGTACGTAAATTAATGGTTATATAACGGGAAATTAAAAATAATGTCGCGTATATAAATGTGTCTTACCTTATCAATTGAACGAAGGCTGCGATGTAGGCTGTATAAGTTGAAAACACGATCTTCTATATCGATGTTACCTTCCACACGATCAGGCACTTTGAGTTCTACCAAAATACCGCTATTTTTATATAGCTGTGTTTTCTGACCAATAGGATTCGTTGCGATGACGTAGGCAGACGGCTGCCGTGGTCAAACTTTTTTAAATCTGAAATTTCCTAAAATAACACGTTTGTTATTCTATTGAACTAGTACTGCCAGTATCCAATCAACAGGTCACTCGTTACATTATACTTACCAGAATTATCAACAGATTTTAACAGGAAAAAAGAGAAGGAAATGTTTAACTTATGTTAAAATCAGTGCAATACTATCGATTTTTTTCCAAAAAAGGCGGGAAAGATTTAACATTACCAACAGCTGTCAAAAGCAGTTGTATTATGGTAGAAAACTTTCACTGCTAGTTAATATAATTGAAATCCTCTCATTTGATTTAATTGAGAAATCGTGCATATCATATTGATATCGATGTTAATATTCATTTTGTAATTGAATTTATTGATAACAATTTACTAATTGTTTACAGATGACTCCTTGATGTACGAAATGACATGCATTATTTTTGGTTTTATTATAGTTTTGGTGATTTCGGCTTAAAATGCATACATTGTCCAACAAATTAAGTAAAATTACTTTGTATACTAATGTAAACCATGATAAGTAATACATTATAGTTTATACTGTATATAGTTAGTACTGTTTAGCGTGGTTACGGTACAAATGCTCTCAATTCGATTATAATCGAATTGGGAATGTTTGGACTGATATTATAATAATATTAAAGATGACTTAAATTGTAACCAATAGCATCTTTTTTACGCACATTTTTTTCTCTATTCTAGTTATAATTAGAAATAATAGTTTTATCTTGTAACAAAACTACGCGTGTTTCGGAAATATTTTGACAACAAAATGTTTCATAATAATATATAAAATGATTCATTGATTTCATTCAATCAATTCACATTGTGTAAATAAATTGGCAAATTAAATTCACAAAAGTGATATTGTAAATAATGCTCATTTCCAGGAATTCCCAAAAGCAACAACTTCACGCGTGCCACTATTTACAAATATATATATATGTAGTTATAAGTATAGTGTTTGTTGATAGTTTATCTTGAATGATTATTGATTAGTTTATCTCGAGCATCCTTTTCTGTCATACACACCGAATCAAATTTTATTTATTCCGATGTAAACGTCCACATTAAATCTTCAAGGAAGTTGGCTATTTTGTATAAATCATGCTAGTGAAACAGCAGGGATTCTATAGCATATATTTATTAAAAACTAACATGGATTTTTCTAAAATTGTATCACTAGCTGATAATAATGAAAATAATAGTCTGTTGCCAAGAAAAACAGGGAAGTAATAATTAATTATTAAGATAAGTTTATTCCAAATTTCATAATACAGAAAAAGGTCAGGCCTATTCTGCAATTCTACATGCATACTTGTTGTAGCTTTCTGTTTTTATTCTATGCCTAGATTGTAAGGATAATTAATGGTAATTATTTTGTGATGTGCTTCGATGTGAACACATAGTCCTGTTCTCTAAATTATTAGTAGATGAACTTGAAATTTTAGTGTTTCCAATTAAACTGACAACACTTAAATTCATTCATATTCCTGTTAGTCGTTTAAATAAACTTGTAAACTATAAGTATATATAGTTTTGTAGATAAAGTCCCAAATTTACCCAGATATGAGAGCAGACTACATCCTAGTATATAGGGTGTGGCGTCTACATCCACGTGACGTCATGTTTGGTCTTTCCTCGTCCTGTGTCAATGAACTGATTGGCAAAACGTAGTTTTCTTAACTAGAATAGACCAGTTAGGCCTAAAGTTGATTTCGGCCATTAAGCTTAATATTTGAACAGAGGCAGTGAGGCGAACAAACATAAAAAAGCAAAAGTCGAAGCTCACCATCAATCAAATGTCAACGGAAATATTTCGAGTCATGCTTTTAATCCTGTTCATAACATTTGAACCTCTCATCCAGATACGTTAATATGGTTTAAATTGGACAGATATAGAAATGAAAGTTTTAACATTTTTGACAAGCTTATTGCTTATGGGCCATGGCACCAAAACAGTAACATTCGAAAGCAGAATAATATCAGAAAGTTTGTTTATGGATGTAAATAGATAGTTGGTTGTATCTCCAGTTTACTGGAAATTTCCTTCATCTTTTACTCAACTTTTTATGTAAAATCTACCGATTTTTTTATAACTGTGCAAATAGCCAAATATATTTTGACATACGTGTATATGCATGCCCCTACACAATTTCTATACCCGGATACAATTAGCAATATTGATCCATGATTTCTTTTTACAGAAATAATGTAAATTATAAATACGAAATAAAATGTAAAATAAAACCAACTTTTTTCCACTCAACATCTATAGGATATACACGCTACACAAGTATATCCTATAGATGTTGAGTGGAAAAAAAATGATTGCTTGTATAATATTAATTGCAAAAGATTTCTTTCGCAGTCTACCCTCGCGAATAATGTTCAGGAAATTGACTCACACCCCCCAAAAAAATCATTGTTCTATTTGTTACAATTACTATTTTTAAGCGTACGCGGATGTTTTGGGGTTTTTACATCCCCCAAAAAAATGACAGTGAGGTTGGTTTCGGTGATTTCCCAACAATTCGTGTCACGCACACACTCATATGGTATTACACGACACAATTGTTGTCAAATATAAGATTCACATGTGTTTTTAACTTCAATTAGTATAATCATATATGTATCTATAATTTCAAATTAGTGAACACTAATTGTGGAGTTCGTTAACAGTTTACCTGTCTTCGCTGCAAATGATTTATAGATGTAACTTACGCGTATTACAGTATCGCTTTATTTAGTGGGGATGAATGGCAAGGAAATTTGTTCCTCACATGTATATATATTTCAAGAACAATTCCGTATCACAGAATCCAACATACAAGATTTTATGACAGTGATATTGACCTTGCCACAACAAAATGCAAGTGTTTCCTCAAAATAAGTTTACTTTACAAGTGCAAATATTGCGAAAACAGGAACTGTTTTTATGTGAAACTTACGAAAAAAAAATCGGTGAAAATGGCTAGAATCCATATCCTGAATAAGGTACCCACAACGAGGGGGGGATATCACGTTATTTGCATTGTAATCGGGATGCATTTTCTAATTACAATTTCGAGTATTTCAAAACTTTAAGCTGATAATTGTACATCCTGGTGCAATGTTATTGATAAAATTCAAACAATTTTAATTATTTAGTTAGCATAAATGCATCTGGGGTTAATGTTATCTGCAACATTCATGCTTGTTTGCTTAATTCAGTGAGTAATATGTCAGGATGATGTGAATTAATTCTAGAAGCTGGTTATTTTATTTTGGATTATTGAATGCCAACACCTGGTTGGAAACCGGTGGCTGGTCGGTTAAGGGAGAGAGACGGTTAATCCGGAGTTTATAATACCAACGATTAGTAATCGGTATATTATATAAAATCAATCCTTAATTATTTTTTTAAAATAATTTCTGAAAAATGTATTTATGCAATGTTTTTTGTATGTTCATTTCATGCTTTCTACGGATAAATTTTAGAAAAAATTTCATTTTTGTTACTATTCTGATACCAACGGTTAAGCCGGAGAGCTGGTTAAGAGAAGTTCTATACCCGATCAAACAAATTTCCTCGAAAAGGTTACTCTGGTAAATTGGAAAAAAGTAATAATATATCTAAAATGTAAATGGTAAGGACTCTATATATAGTCGAGGAATAGTTTCAACCTAGCTTAAAAATCAGATTTCAGCTAGGATGAAATGCAATTCGTGACTACAGTTATTAATACAAAACTGCTATCACTTATATGAGCATTATACGTTGGTGAAGCAAGTCTTACATGCCAAAACCAGAGTTCAAACAGATATAGAAAAACAAATTTAACTTCAAATCCACCCACAGAGCCTGAGTGAAAGTTCAGACAAGTGGAATGTAACGGAGTCCCCTGGGTGCCGAAGCAATTACCCAGGTAGCACACACAGTAAAAATAACGTTATTTTTTAGTGAAAGTTTACACGGTGTTTTTGTTAACGTTATTTTTACATTAATTTAACGTAACAAACATTTTGAAAATTAAGTTTTTCACATAAACAAGTGATTATAATTACATTGTCATTCCAATACAATGTAATTAACAGAACATAAGTTACAAAAACAAAAAAAAATGGAATGGTAATTTTGCAAACGTGATGGTTACGTGATTTTGGTAACCAATTTTTTCCCCGTAGGTGAAATTCACGT
>JAQGBW010001622.1:0-24481 GCA_034698625.1 Julus scanicus | reverse complement strand
CTGTGGCGCAACGGATAACGCGCTTGACTACGACTCAAGAGATTGCAGGTTCGAATCCTGTCAGGCTCGATCATCGGTTCTAAGTTTTATAATTTTTAACTGAGGAAAACATTGCAAAATACCAAATTTTTAAATAAAAATTGAAAAGACCTGAAGCCAAGGGCCTGTGGCGCAACGGATAACGCGCTTGACTACGACTCAAGAGATTGCAGGCTCGAATCCTGTCAGGCTCGATCATTAAATCTAAGTTTTATAATTTTAAGCTATAAAAAACATTTTAAAAACCAAATTTTTAAATAAAAATTGAAAACACCTGAACCCAAAGGCCTGTGGCGCAACGGATAACGCGCTTGACTACGACTCAAGAGATTGCAGGTTCGAATCCTGTCAGGCTCGATCATTAAATCTAAGTTTTATAATTTTTAACTGAGGAAAACATTGCAAAATACCAAATTTTTAAATAAAAATTGAAAAGACCTGAAGCCAAGGGCCTGTGGCGCAACGGATAACGCGCTTGACTACGACTCAAGAGATTGCAGGCTCGAATCCTGTCAGGCTCGATCAAGGGATTAAAGTTTTATAATTTTCAACTGAGGAGAACATTGCAAAAACAAATTTTTTAAAAAAATCAACAAGAAAAACACCAAAAACTGGCCTAGATGTAACCAATTTTTACGTAATGACAATTAATAGATTTTAAAAAAAAAATATGACCGAGCCTGGCAGGATTCGAACCTGCAATCTCTTGATCCGTAGTCAAGCGCGTTATCCGTTGCGCCACAGGCCCTGATAAGGCCATTGTTTCCTTGACTCACTACTGCTATTATTCACTGAAAATACTGTACTAAACTAATTTAGCCATGTACATTATTTAATAGTAATACAATGGTTTTTTAGAATTACACTTTATACAATTATTCCTGCAAATTTTAGTTGTCCAATTTCTGTTTATCAACATTTCGTCTTGACCTATCGTTGCTATAGTTTGAAGACAAAAAAAAACATCAGTTTACATTTCATGTTACTAATTCACTAGTTTAGATTATAAAATATATCTTAAGCCTGCCTGTATTTAAATCCAACAATCAGCAAATGCAACGTAATCAAACTACCAACTAAAATTCGTAACCTTGGATTTTTGAACATTCTGAAAAAAAGGTTTAGTAAAGATTTGTATAAGTAATATTCATTGAATTTCGTCGTTAATTCCTAGCAATAAAGCGCTAACAACACGAATAAATAACGTACCTTAAATGATCTTGACACGTAGGCCAAAAGTAAATTTTATTTACATATAGCGTGTACAGGGTGCATGAGAAATCTTACCCAAAACAAGTTTTGTCATTACCTGACATGTATCAAATAATCATAATGCTATACTTTCCCAGACTACGATTCGTACTTCATCTCGCTAGTAATCGAGTATAATTGGCACTTAGTTGACGATTAATTTCTACTTTGATGATTATTTTCACTTCATTTTTGACGCCCGGAATTCAAGTTTGGCTTGTTCGAGTGATTTTTTGGCGACTTCGTCTTCCCACATTAGTAATTTACGCTGTTCCTCGATGTCTGGCCAAAACTGATGCCTTTACGTAAAGTGAGATAGTTCAAACGAATAATTTAATTGTTAATTAACTAATTTTAATGCTTTGAACATAGGAGACTTTTGGTACACCCTACCTATTGATAAATCCAATGCACAGCACTGCGAGAAAACTACCAAATACAACAGGAAACCTGGCTTGCCTCCATGTGATTTTAGCCATGGTAAGTTGAAGCGTGTATTATTCCACAATTGCTCAAAATTCAGCTATTTTGTGCATTGTTTTCTGTAAAAATAACAGAAAACGAAGAGCAAATACACAAAAACTGCACTCGGATGCAATGCAAATAGCAGGATTCTACGGAATCATGGAGAGGACAGAGAGCGCGCTTCTCTAAGGTTTATTATTTCTGTTTTTTAGGTGCTTCACTGTACGAGTCCTACCTTCTAATAAACTCAAAAATTAAAATTTGTATGCTTATTTTAAAGTATGTTCAGACTTAAAAAACGACATAATACAACTAAGATCTTTTTGCCCTGTTCTTTATTTGCGCTTCCGTTCACAATGGTGACTAGAGGTTTCCGTACATCAGATTGAATTTGTACGGAGCTTGGTGAAGGCAATCAATCAAATGTATATTTGCCACGAATTAAGCGCCTCAAATAGCGAAAAATCCTCGTCCTACGATAAATAACGACGGGAAAATATGGTATTTGTTGCATAAACTGTACACAGAACATCATCATCTTGTTTCGGCTTAACTGTGAAAAAAAACATCGTGTTTATAAACGGCTATAGGACGCCTCGACGAGGCTCCGTAGAATAATTTAGAACTCACCCAACCGATTCCAAAAACTTGGTTGAAAATGTTGATAAAACGTAAGTAGGTTTAATCAATTTTTTTGATAATTCATTAATTATTTTAATGAAAAATTATATATTTTGAATATATAGATTATGGGGATGAACGTGTGGTTATAGCCTGTGACGTCAGTATAAAACAATGAATGTGCGATGAACCTTCAGAGCTTATTCCAGGACTTCAATCCAAGGTGCTTCAAAATAACCTACTTGAGTGTTTTTCAACCATTTTCGAGTCACATCACACGTAACAAGGCCTAAATTTGCCAAGACACACTATTACCTACCCGGATAGAATAAACAAACATAAAGGGAGGATCATAAGGGATTTGGGATCTTAACCTCGCAATGTGTGTGACCGTGCTTGAGCATATGATGCATGTTCACATGAGGTTTAAGATTGACTATAGTGTTTATGCTCACCATCCAGTATTCATGTGCAGCTCGAAATCTAAGAATTAAAACTCTATATATGACCATTCTCGTTGAGAGAGCTCTCAAGCTTAAACTCCAGCTAGAGTCTCATATTTGGCTGTCTTGTCACGGTGTTGAGCTCCTGTTGGCCATTTTTCTGTGCAGCTGTGGTATGCATCTGGGACTTGAGATGCAGCTAAATCTCAGGCTCATGCAATTTGAGCAGCTGTGGTACGAGGAGTTCACATTTGGCTGTCGTGTCAGTCTTGAGCTCGTCTTGGCCAATGTATCAAGATATGCAATTTGAGCAGCTGTGGTGCGGGGGTAAGGCTGTTCTTCCACCATAGATGCGCTACCTTTTTTCACGTACATGCGATTGTAATTTACGTGAAAAATGTAGCGTATCTCTGGTGGGAGAACGGCCCAAGTTTTCTTGCCGTTGCCGACGTATGTCATATTAAATGTTTTTGAGATACCTTTTTATAGGTTAAATCTGTGAAAAATGCACTTTTGATTGCCCTTGAGCCTTCACGAGGCTCTGTGTAATTGAATTGAGGGGTAATCTCCTCGTGGGGAAACTTCCGGTCACCACGTTTTGTTGTTATAACGTTTCTCCACCCACGATAACATTTTAGCTTTTCTAATAATCCTGTGGCGCACCGGTTGAAAAACACTGTCCCAGATAAAATTTCAGATTGTGAAAATGGTGAATAATAAATCCGTTGTCTTATTTCAGTAAATTTATAGTATACGCTTGCCTTTTGTTGTTCACCTTGTTGTTTGCGCTACGACTCGACAACACCATTCAATGGAGCTTCTGGGCCGTGTTCCTGCCTATTTGGTTTTGGAAGGCAATGGCAATATGCGGGGCTTTAATCGGAAGCTACATTTGGTGGAGGCATCCGCAGTACAGGTGACAATGATCCTTCCATTTCCACGCACGGCGGGAGTTGATTTATGTAACTCGCCAAATTGTTCAACTGTTTAATTTTGCAGGGTGGAAGGAGAAGGTTACGTGCATTATAAAGCCATGCTGATTTGCTTGGCTTTGCATCTTTTGTTACTCATGTTCGAGCTTCTCGTGTGCGACAAGTTGGAGAGCGGTCGGCATTTATGGATATTGGTGTTTATACCTCTGATATTTATTTCAATCGTATCTATCGCCGTTTGCGTGTGGGCGGTCAAACACGACAGGTCTTTCGAGGTACGCGTATTTAAGCCCCGTTTACACGATGCCACTAATGTCAAGACACTGGCGTCGTGAAATGTCAGGACATTTGCTACCCCGGCATTTACCCGTTCCCACGATTCCACTGAAATGTCGCGTTTTGGGTATCGTAAAAACAACATGGCGTACCTTTTCGTCTGCTCTGCAACCGTTATTCGTTACATTTTTAATTTTTCTAAATATTTTGTTGTGCTTACCGATTTCTAGAATTTTCTATCGCACATAATTTATGCTGTATAATTCACAGACGAGCAAAAATGTAGCTTCGGCATTTTCCCGTTTGTTTTCGTTTTTATAATCCGCTAAAATGTTTATCCCACAAACATGGAATGTCGATGATATTCTTCCCGGAACTTAAAAATATCAATTTGCTATTCCAAAATAAATTTTAAATTGATTTCAATTAACAAATAAAAGGTTAAAAATATACACGTGTATTGACTGCTCTCGAGCGATTAATTCCCGCTTCGATTCCGCAAAAATGGTCGTTCACACGGTCATAATCGCCGCTAGTGTCGTGCCGTCTGCTTCAAATATCTAAAAATTTTGATACGCGACATCGCCGAATCGATGCCGCGACATTTGTGTCCTCAGCCGTTCACACGATGGCACTGACGCGGCATTCTATGTTCTGACGTTACTTCCCCGACATTATTGGCATCGTGTAAATGGGGCTTTTCGACTTGGTTGCTTTTCGCTTAAAACTTCGAATTTACGGAGTTTTAAATTTCGTTTTCAGTTAGAGCTGTTTTGCTCGGTGAATATTCTTCAGTTTATCTTCCTCGCTCTTCGGTTGGATAAATTCATAACTTGGAGTTGGGTCGTAAGTTTTCTTTGATTAAATCACCGATTCGTTGCGTGACAGCTCGAGTTTTATAATAACATATTTGTAATCGTGTCGATAGGTCGTATTTGTGCCTTTATGGATTGTTATGTGCTTGGCACTCATTGGAGTTTTATATGCAATCATTTTTGCTGGCATTCTTTTACGGACTGCCGAGGTTAATCCGGAACAAAGAAGAACTAGCGTTAGTTCTGCCGTTGCCTATAGTTTCTTGGTTGTGCCTATGCTGATATTTTTGGTAATTTACGATCTACGTCTACGTTAATTTAAGATTTTTGAGGTTTTATACCACTATGCTTACCCATTTTTCTTTCGTCTTTAGGTGCTTTTGGCCAATAAACTGGATGGAGACACTATGCTTTCCTATTTGGCGACTGTCTCTCCATTGTTTGTCACATTTCTCGCACTCATTTGCATGGCATTCGGCTCTAAAGGAGGAAACCATTGTAAGTACGCTTCGTATATTTTCCGATATCTTATATTCTCGCGCGACTTTCTACCGAATCGTCATGCCGTGTGTTATTTGATTCAGGGTGGTTCGGTATCCGCAAAGACTTCTGCCAGTTTCTGTTAGGCGTTTGTCCGCTGTTGCAAGAATACGGAAACATTTCCTACAGTTTACAAAGCAACGACAACGAAGAGAACGACACGCCTATTATTATTACAAAACAATATTTTAAATCGTCGAAAAAAGGTCACAAGCCGATGCAGTGCGAGCCGAGATACGTGGTGCCTAAATTAATCATCGATAGCCCCGATTAAATTGGCCGTGCCACGATCGCGGAATATATGTTCTCAACTCAATCGTCAGCGATGATTTTACAATCGGTAATATGTTTAACAAATGTTGGCCTAATTAGCTTAAAAATGGTGACATTCGTGTCAAAGGTACGCAAATCGAAGAGTAGAAATAAGGATAGTGTTAAGATCGGTGATTGTATCGCTATAAATTTCAAGCTTTTAAAGATTTCGAGCATGTTAACGTTAACGACATTCTTCTTTTTTGTCGTTAACGTAAGCGAAATTTGTCGTTTTGTATTCGGAAAAAGGTTAACTATTATTAAAGAGAGGTCCAAATTTCTTTTGAACGTAAAATATACACAAAATTACTTGGAAAAATATTATATAGGCTTTAATGCCATTTGAGATTATAATTTAAATGCTCTTTTTAAGACATCCACCCGATTATAGATGTGGAATGGAATGACACTCGGATATTAGAGTAGTAGTGCCAATTTAAGTGTTTTTCGTCCGTTTCTATCATTCAAATAATGGCAATGTTATTTTTCTGTCATTCATCTCAGTGATTATATTTATGCTTGATTAATTGATTTTCATGATGAATTAATTTGGTACTTTGTAAAAAAAAAACATAATATAAATATATGTATGGAAATAAATACTGCACATTTTTCAATTATGCAGTTGCGACACATTTTTACGAAATGTTTGAAAATGACTATTTGCACGCTGACATAAATTACAAAATTGCATGAGACGAGGACCTATCAGACCCATAAGCCTAAACATTTGTATTAAGGAACCTAGACGATTAGTCTCCGCGCGCTCTGTAGAGATTACGGTACGTGTGCCTGTGGCGACCCAAGCACCTTGTGGCCTACAGCCTGCTACACACTGCTGCGTTTGCGTGCGTTGCGCAAACGCAGGGAAACGTCGCACAGTGCAACGTGACGTCACTGCGATGCGTGAAGCGTACACACTGGTGCGTCAGGATTGCATTTGTCTATTAAAGCGCCGCACGGTGTCAACTAAAGGCCCCTGCACATTTGAACGTTACGTTACGTCGCCTAAGTTCTGCTATGCTATGCTATGTAACGTCAACACCCTACACATTTCTATGTTGGCTTATTTCTGACATAGCTTGCAGCGCCACCTATTTAACGATATTTCTTGCTCTTTCTGTGCTATTCCGATATTTCTTGCTCTTTCTGTGCTATGCTGCGCTCGGCTTCTTTCATTTACTTCCCATTGGTCGGAAAAATACAGTTAGTCATTTTCATCTCTCTTCCTATTGGTCGGATAGAAACTGTTTCTATTTCTTAATTTGCCCTTATGTTTCCTTATGCATGTCGAAATCGTCTGCTAGTGACGTCAAAACGACATAGCATAGCATAGCATAACGTTAAAATGTGCAGGGGCCTTAAGTTAGTTGTTGTTCGGCCATTTGGCTGCTAAACGCAGGGTGGCACACCAGTGCTTATTGGTCCAATTTTTGTACCCTCCGTTTAAAACGCTCGTCGGCGAACGCCGCCATCTTGAAAAACGCACACGAAAAGCTCGGATTTTCGAGCTTTTGCGTTCCGTCGCGTTGCGTCAGATGTGTTTTTCCTGCGTCAACGCATACGCAGCGCCACGCAACTCGCCAACACGGCAACAAACGCAGTAGTGTGTAGCATGCTTTACTAGGCCTTATTACCACTAGCATGACATGTGACCTGCACCCAAGACCATCCTTTGTGGATTCCTGAGCTGACTTCTTTCGTCTTCCAAGGACTAGCAAAGAGACGAGAGGTCCCACTGCAAGCTCTACAGACGATACCACGTGGTTACTTCTACGTTCTCTTTTGTTCCAATAATTAGTTTAAACTATAGATTTAAATATCTTTACCGATATATATTGTAACCAGTGGCAGCTCTTAGCTAAAATTAATGGGGTGCTGCTCCAGAAAATTTTTAGCGCCTCCTTTCAAATGGAAGGCCAGACTTTGGCCAATGCACGTTAGTGTGCCACTCTGCAAATCTGTCACATTGTCAGAGGGACAGCGCTCTTCTCCCCTCGTAGCCTGGTGTGCAGCTTGCTGTTTGTGCATGCGCACAACAGGCAAACACCTCCCCACTGGAACTGAGGAGCACAAAAGTGCCATAGCTTAACAGCTGCCACTGATTGTAACTGTGGCGACCCTCGCTGCACGCGGCCGTTCTTAGGCCTCATCACCCACGTGGTCGGACCTAGGCCTTTGCACCACGTGGCAGCCTTTCCTGCCTCAGGGCCGGTATCAGGCAATGGGCATGCAGCTTTGCTAGTTCACCCTAATTGGCTGGCACCACATTGATGTTACCGGAAGCCTTGGAAAAGGGCCCCTAGGGTCCATACTCGTTCTCTCAGCCAGAAGCTCTCAACAAAGTAAGATGTTGAAGGCATCTTACCCAGGCCCCTGTCCGTAGCAAGTATTCGTGATTGTTGAAATCTGCCATAGATGTTTTCTGGTGGATAACTGATGAAAAGACTCTTAGTTGGGACTTGGATGAAATAACTCTTTATTTCATTGTTCATTCAACTCTTCTTTTGCACGCATGCAAAAGGGTGTCCATCCTCCACGAAAGCTGCTGAAAAAGAGACAGGAGGTCTCAGCAAGGGGTCCCGAACTGACCCGTTGCGTTGCCTGGGGCATAGGGCCATTTCCCTCCTGGTATGGTGCTGCCACTTTCAGCCCATACGGTGGTGACCCAATTCCGAGGTCCACGGGACCTCGTGCCCCAGATACGGGATGTGTACCTGAGGGCGCACCACTCCAACAGTGATTATATTAAGTTTATTGTCCCTTACCTTTTTAACTGGTATGTCCACATTTTTGTAATGTGTAGTCCGCGAAATTAATTATCGCCTTTTTGAGATTTGTTTCTTCCATAGCTGCAACTATTGGAGGTCTTTGCCACCTCTAAATAACAATAAATGTAACCTGCAATAAAAGCAACAGTTCCAGCTCTACTCTAGTGCAGAAGCAGCGGAGGTCCAAACAACCGCCAAAGGCCCTTGAATACCATTCTGCCCGATTAGAGGATATCTATCGGGAGGGGAAGACAGTAAGAGGCCGGGTCGCTTCCTACAGGGTCACAATAAAAAGCCATCATGTTAAGGCATTTTGTTGCCAAATCATGGATCAAAGTCAATTGCATCACCTTGCAATCCTGTTGACCATTATTGTTTCAGCTGACCTCAGACAGAGCTGACATCACATTCTTTTGTTAGCTTTTTACTTCACTCCACAAGCTGACTTGAGAGGGAAAGGAACTTCCACTACAGACAACTTGACTGCTGGATTTACCAGGATTTATGAAAACTTATTTCAACCTACCAGGAGTCATCTGAGACCAACTGGGTTTTAAGCAAGTATAGGCCTACCTGGATGTTTACCAGTAGGAAGTCGGCTACTTTTCCCAAGAAACCAAATAGCCCTTTTAAGGGCCATCACCACTTAAAAGAGACCTGCATAGCAAACTGTTTAACCCACGTGATCTGTCCACATTAATCGCAACACATCATTAGGTGCATTCAGAGACACTCCTTGGGAAGTAATCGGTTAGTAGCAGGATAAACTCCCGGGAAGAATGGCTGTGAACGCTGTGGGAACACTACCGGGATTTTAGACTGCATATCGCCGGCTGTCGGAGGTCTAAGAAATGCATGAAAAGTACTAAAATGCAGTTTCCCCACCTAGCTGATTGATAATTAGTCTGCTTGGCCCAAACAAATTATCCCATACACTTCTTGTGAAGCTGTTTTGTATTCCGGCATTTGGAAGTGATCAGTAGTGATCGACAATCTTTTGTGGGGAGAAAAACAGATCCCGGAGAAGACTTATCGGGGACTTCCCTGAGCTTTCAGGGAGGTGGTTAGTGATTGATACTTCCCGGAGATCGTCTCTGAATGCGCTAATTTAGAATATTGTTAAGTCCCCACAATATGATTAAAGAGTTTAAAAAAGTTACGATCCCTGCCCCAAAGTATCCACATTTGTCGATACTTACATTTATTATCTTCACCGCAGATTTCTTTGATTTTTTTTAAGACTTAGTCAAACTATTCTACATCATACTGTCCGGTGTACCTAAAATATAAGGAATAAGATATATTCATATGTGGCATATTTTCCTAATAAGGGCAATATTGAAAATTGTGACAAGGGGAAATGCTTTATTTAGTAGTTTCGTACCATTAAATTGCACACCCCATGGTTTCTATGTTCCCCTTATCACAATTTTTTATGTTGCCCCATTAAGAAAATTTGGGGGAGCAGGGGAATACTTTTTACTCTCACTGCTTCAGTAAGTTTTAAAAATGGCCAAAATGTATCTTAACAAGTTTATTTTGCACATCAAAATTGAAAAGCACAAATGACAACGATGCAAACTGCTCCATTCAAAACCTTCACAAATGAAAGCTAGATCAAATCCGAAGAATTGGATTTAAAACTGTTAAATACATGTTTAAAAATAGCCGCACAAACAATCCCTATATTGTGCACCATATTTTATAAGTTACCACTCCGGGTAAATGAGGAAAAAAAAAAGCCGGTGTGAATTTTGTGTAGTTTTAAGTGAAAATCAAGTTGCAAACCATAAATTAAATTCACCATATATACAAACAGTAATAAGTTGATTAAGAAAATATATTAAGGTCATGAGTGAAGATTTTCACATCGAGTACCCAAAATCTGCAAAGTTTAGATAAAGGGGATAAAAATTGAGCCAAGTAGAAATCCGCTTATTTTAGCGGACAAGTTTGGTTGCTGATTTTTGATTGCAATAAGCTATAGCGC
Organism: Julus scanicus; assembly: GCA_034698625.1. Taxonomy (NCBI): domain Eukaryota; kingdom Metazoa; phylum Arthropoda; class Diplopoda; order Julida; family Julidae; genus Julus; species Julus scanicus. Next base: position 14,026 of record JAQGBW010001622.1, on the reverse strand, counting down.
AATATAGTATCGATATAAAAAGAAATTATTTACAACCATCGCGTGAACTGATCATTCACACCATTGTCGATAGATTTGTGCAAAATATCAAATAAATTAAACGGGCACCTTTGTCTAAAGTGAAATGGTTTGCGTTGTTATTTTTCCAAATAACAGAAACATGTTTCTGACACCAGAAAATAACAATGTCAATTGTTTTCATTGATTTGCCCGGTTCTAGAATGTTTCCTCGGGCTGATCGGGTGTTTCTACGAGCGGTTTAGAAATGTGGGGCTTTACATGCGAAAAAGCATGCTCTTAGATCTTATCTTAAACCTCTGTTAGGTCCAACTTAAACCTCTGTTAAGTCTAACTTAAACCCCTGTTGGGTCTAAACTAAACCTCTGTTAGTGCGGTCATCGATTAATGCCGTGTTTCAGTACCATCACTTTTGACTTAAAAGCATGTCTTAAGAGAAGTCGCGAGTAAATTTTCTTTATCAGAATCGCAAGTGGAACTTTTTTCCCCCTAGATAATCATAAATATGGGGACTGAACCAGATCCCCTGATTTTCAAAAAATCATTATAGTGCAATGCATGAGGTTCACATGGACCTCAATCCGTAAAGCGGAGATTCATAAAAAAAGATTCACGGTTAAGAAGAGCGAGTGAGACATTTACCGCGAAGTTAACCGGAATGGGGAGAGCTGTGCCGGATCTAGGCCAACGGCTTGACCTGGTTTAAAAAAAAAGCTAACCACGGTCTAAAGATCCGGTAACGCGATGAATACGCGACCACGAGTTTCAGAAGAGTATCGCGGCTAAAATGGGGTTAGAAATTAGTACAGTGGCCGTTTCATTGCCTGGTAACGTTAAGTCAAAAATGATGGTACGGAAGTTGGCCGAATGTTCATCCAATGATTTCGTCAATTGGTCCTATTATTTAGTCAAACCATTGGCAAATAGAAATCAATACAATAACCATAATTTTTCACCAGCTGCTCGTAAAGTACTGAAGCCACTACGTACAGCTGCACCAGCAAGCGATAGCTGACCGGGAATGTCTAATTATAAATGGCTGCCTAGTAGCAGACGATGTTTGTCCGCTAGGAATACAAGTTGAAGTGCTCGCTAAACTGGAAAAAGTAATGACAATATTATGCTAAAATATGGAGTGTTTCCTTTGCAAGTAATTGTGCTAGATGATAACATACGCTAGCATATCTATGCACTTATGATTACTTATTTTGCTAACATTTTATAGCAACACTGCAAGATGTACGTGTAACTTGAATCATGCATGCTAGACGGTAAAAACTTGCATTTCAAGTTTTCTTAGCCTTAAAGCGGCGCCACATATGCGATATTTGGTGAGTACGGAATATTTGTCCAGTACCGACTCTTTCGCCGAATTGGCGAGTACTCCGATACACATAATGCTCGTGTTATTCGAGTGCCGAGTTTTTAAGGAAACATGTAACCGTACTGCAAACTCACTGCATTGAACTCACTGCAAATATAATTAAAATTATATCTCGGCGCACAAAATCTATTGTAGAAAACTGATCGATGGCTGGTAAACCACTCGACGAATATGTGTACGAGTGAAACTTTTTCGCTAGGTAAATATTCGTTGGCTTTGACTCGAGACAAAATACTGAGTTCTGGTGGGAAAGGCCAGCAAGTAAGCGAGTACCCGATACACTCTAAACCAGCGGTCGGGGATCTTTTTTAACCATTACCCCAACATATTTTTGCGTAAGTCGATATTACCCCCTCCCCCCCATTCTGAAAAGAAAACAATCAATGTAAATTTTAAATAAACATTATTTATATTGCGCTGAATTGTTTAAGTTTTTAAACATACTAATACTTTTATACTTTTATGTAATAGCAGTTAAAATATTAGAAAAATTTCTCTATTACCCAAAAAAATTACATTTTTACCCCATTTGGGGTAATTTACCCCGGTTCCCCGACCGCTGCTCTAAACGGTAATCAGCGAGTAGCCACCCGGTACTCGCCGAATATCGCATGTGTAGCGCTGCCTTTAAATTGAAGAGAATTGTATTATTTGGAACCGACGTGCCGGAATAGTTTGGAAGAAGGTTCAAAAACAAATTATTTAGAGAATGTTTGTATGACAAAAATTCGCTTTTTTCTTTATACTCCTTTAAATTCATTACCTGATATATTTTTTCATATGTGCCGTGAGTTTAAAAATTGTTGAAAAACACCGTTGTAGTCGATCGATAGGTGCCGTGAACTGAAAAAAGGTTAAAATGCAATGATTTAGAGATTCCGGTAGATACCCTGGAAATGAACCAGACATCAGAAAAAGATGGCGCACGCTGCAATCCGCTGTTTAAAACTTCTCGTCGACGAGTATATAAAAGTGCATTTTACAGACGAAAGCACGGAGGTTTGGAAATGTAAGAAATATTTGTCGTTAACTCGTACCAAAATTGCAAACTTACACTCATTTCCCTTTTTTTGTATTTGAAACGAATTAAAGCGGCTCAGATTCAGTAATACTATACGATTATTGGTGGTCCACACCAATCCACTCCAGTCGGTGGACATGCGCTTTCAGTTGCCCAAATAAAGTGCAGCAAAAAGTTTATAAATTATTATGCACCGATTTCCAGTTCTCCGCATACACGTATCTGCAGCACCGGCTCCTTCACTGCAGATATTTGTACATCTTCCAACAATGGTTTCCAGAATCCGAGACGACCAAGTGCCCGTCTTCCGTCAGTGCCAGGCCTTGAGGTCCATACAGAGGATCTGCCATCGTGTTCACGTAGGACAGGAAGGAACCATTGCTATCAAAGACCTACAATAATAAAGGCAATAGTGTTGAAATAAAAGGCGAACAGGGTGTACCGAAGCCAGCTACCAAATTTACAGGGTTTGTAGACGGTGGCATGCGGAGTGTCCATCCTGTTTACGGATGAGACCCAGGTTTTTTTTTTATTGAACATTTATCCCCCACGAGGGAGAAAGCGCCGCCAATGGATACAGCGTGGGATGTGGCATGATGTGAATATTTGTGGGAGTTTCAACAAGTTGGAATTACAACAGCTGGGAGTTACAACAATCGGAGGTTATGACAAGTGGGGATTACAACAAGTGACCAGTTCCTTCACCGGGTAAGGGATTGTGAACATTCGAAATAGCCAAATGTGGAGCTATTTGTTTCGGAAGAATATCTAGTGGCAAAGCGCGTGGCACCATAATTGTGCGTGCTACGCAAGCAAGGGGCCACCCATTAAAGTGAAACGCTTGGCGGACGAATACGTGTACGTACGGGTATGCCAGCGACAAAACGCATCACTGCGCTGGTGACAGAAAGCAATTCAGTAAATCACGTGGCACAGAAGGGGTTGTCGACAGCTATTAAAAATAAGGCTAACATACAGTGTAAAAATAAGACAAAAATAAAGATATATGTCTCAGTGGTTCAATTGCTATTTGTGGTCTCCCTATTTGTTTGCAAGCGCGGATTCATCCTTCCGATTTGGGGGATCACGGCTGGCGCGGATGGGGGGTTGCCCTGGTGGAGAGTGAGTCCATATCTAAAACTGTCACGTGGTCAAGGGCTATTCCCGTCGCCAAGTCCAAACGTTAGGGGGAGGAGGGTGCAAACTAGAATGTTGGGTGTTCCAGCCGATGACCCGGAGGCAATTCTCGCAGGCAGGATCGTGGCATTATCTTTGGCTTTTTTCATCTGCTTTTTCTTTTTTTTCGGTTTGGGGGTCATGACCCCCGTTATAGATTGTGGAAATGGGGGAAATTTTCATAAGGTATGTTTTATGGGTGTGGACAATTGAAAATAAAGTGAGGCCAGTATCCTGGGGCCAAGCTGCAGAGATCGCATATCAGGGTTGCTACCAAAATTAGCAATCTAATTTCCCTGACCAAAGATAGCCGTTTAACCAGATCAAAATTATCATTTTTCATAAAGGCTTACTATAATAAGGTTTAACCAGTTTACATATTTAATATAATTAAAGGCATTTTAGAAAAAAGAATGCCGCAAACAATTTTTTTTTAATTAGAAGAAATAGACCTCTCTACAAATTACAACTGTCGGTTTGTCGTCTTCAGCTGCTGTAATTCATGGTCTATTTCTTCCTCTGTCAAATTCTTAATTTTAGTTCAATGTCACCACCAGTCAAGCAGCCACAGATATAGTACAGATTGCATCTGTACTAATTTCCCTGACAAATCACCGAAATGTGCACTATTCCCTGACTATCCCTGTCAGACCACTAATCATTTCCATGACTTTCCCTGATTTTTCAAGTCGCTAGCAACCATGCATATGTTTATGGGGTGGAGGAAGAAGGGGCCCTTTTTTTGCTAGGAAGAAATTGGGGTTTGTATGGAGTTGTATGAACTTTGTAAGTATAAATGGGATTTGGTATAAGAAGTACGGTTGCAGGGTCCGGGGTAACGGGTGGCCCGAATTGTCGATACCCGTGAAAGGGTCCAGGAATTTTCGCAAACGCTCAAGGGAGTATGTTGGTCGCTGTCAGCGAGGCATTTGCACCTGCATAATGTGTGAATTATTTGTGTGTTCTAGATTAGAATGTATCAAGAGCTGTACACACTGGAAGAGTAGAGTTACGAGTTTTTTCGAGGGAACGACGAGTCAATGACTCTTGAAATAAGCTTTAGTCTTCGTTGGTTTTGGTACTTGGGTCAAAAAATTAAGGGTGCAGGATATTTTTCCCCCCAATTTTATTTCTTGTTTTAGTCGTTTATTTGGATAAAAGAAGTTGCATTGTAATTTTATGATTGTAATGATTGTCGGTTCATTTTTAAAACTGCGTTTGGGTTTTCGTATTTCCCTTTTTAGTGCTCTTTGAGTGTTAGTGTATTTGTTTGTTTACCGGATCATGTAACCTATGACTTAAGGTTGAATGAATGAATAAAATAATAATAATAATAATAATGCTCCACATACCACCAGCTACAACCCCTACAAACACAGACAATCAAAAGCACAACAGTCTCGGTTTTAGAGCTTTTCTAAACGAGTCGGCATACCTGAATTCTGCTATTTCCCCAGTCAGCCACGATAATGTTATCTTGACTATCGACGGCAACCCCAGTCGGGGCGTTAAACTGGCCGTTTCCCTCACCGTTTGAGCCGAAGCTCATGATGAAGCTTCCGTCAGAGTCAAATTTTTTGCAACAGTGGTTATGAAAGTCCGTCACCACAATTTTGTTGTTGCTATCCACGGCAGCAAAATGGGGGCCAGCGAACTGGTGATCCAAGTTGCCGCGAGAGCCAAACTTGCTTATCAGCTTGCCGTTGGCCTGAAAGACTAGTATGCAACTGGCCTTGTTGTCCACGACGATGATGTGCCCGTCCCGGTCGACGGCCACCCCTTTGGGACCCAAGAGCTTCCCTATGCCGATGCGATTGACGAATTTGCCGTGCGGTTCGAAGATGCTGATCCACTTGTTGTCGTAATCGGCCACCACGTAGTTGCCGTTGGGCAGCACCGCCACGCCGGTGGGTCTCTGCATCTGGCCGGCGCTCCGGCCTCTCAAGCCAAATTTTAACTTACAATCCCCTTGTACCGTGAATACGGATACGCATTGGTTGTTGCTATCCGCTACGAGGACTCTGCCCGTGTTGGTGCAGCAAATTCCTTGAGGATTCGTAAACTCCCCTTTGTTGCGGCCCTTGCATCCCACCCGCATTATCAAGTCGTCTTCGATGGGATTGCTACGGCGATTGCAAGATCCTGCCGATTTGGCGCTGGGCGTTCTCTTCGTCGCCCTTTGCCTCGCTCCGGTGGTTCTCGGGATTTTGGACACCGGTCGGTCGCTCGACGACGTCTCTTCTTCCGTGAACGCCTTGATCTTGAAAGGACTTCCCTTGATGTGCTGTCCGAACAGCAGGATGCTCAGCTGGTACGTCCCTTCTTTGGGGGCGGTGTAGATCAAGTCGTAGCTGCCGTTCTTGTGATCCACGATTTCCGGAGCGTAAATGGCAACGGACGACAAGCATATGAGCTCGGTGTGGAACTCGGAATGGCCCACCTTCACCAGATCCCCGTGGCAGTCTTTGGTGGTGATGGACACCACGCACTGACGTCCGGCGGTGCACTGCTTCAAACCTTCGCCCGAAGCAGTCGTCTCGAACGCGATGGCGCTGTTGCTCTGGATGCTTCCCAAATTCAGCAAGCATTTTTTGGCCATGCTATATTCCGAATCGCTAAATTCCAAATAGTTGTTTTCTTCAGGCATGCGTTGTATCTACAAATTTGATTAATAACGAGTAATTAGAAAATCTTTCGCTAGATTAAATCTACGCCGATATCTAGCAAGACATGACCCCGAGGGTCTGAGACTACAGTACTCCAAATTGTTAGCAGGCAGTTTAAACTAAATTTACTCAACTAAAATGGTACAACTGAAGGATGTACAACTAAGAAATGTTCAACCAAACAGATTTTCAAGTAGGATGTTTTTAACTAAACAACAATCAGGTGGTTTTTATTCTTCTGAGTTAGGTTAGGTTGGTTTCAACTAAATTTCTTTAACTAAAATGGTAAAAGTGAAGGATTTACAACTATGAAATCTTCAACTAAACAGATTTTCAACAAACATCAGTTTAACTAACATCAATCAGGTGGTTAGGTTAGGTTAGGTTAGGTAGGGCTAGGTTAGGTTAGGTGCAAATTTAGGTACAAATTTTTTTAGTTGAAAAACATTAGTTGAACCAAATTTAGGAACAATTTTTGTTAGTTGTAAAACTTTAGTGGAATTTTTTTCGTTGAAGAAATTTAGTTGAAATTGCATGACTCCGGTTAGGTTAGTAAACATTTGTTAGTTGTAAATATAAATTTATAAAAATTTAGGTGTAAATCATAAGTTGAACCAAATTTAGTTGAATTTTTTTGTTGTTGAAGAAATTTAGTTGAAATTGCAATACTCCCAGTAAATCAGATTTGAATTTCACGCATGAATGCAGTTAATTATTAAAAAGCTTACGCAAAAGTTCATTGTTTTGGGAGTTTCATATTATGATAGCGATTTTTTTTCTAACTGTTACTTCCTACTAATTACCTGCATATGGCTGTATTGCGTGAGCATTTCACCCATTTGTTTCTTGACCAAGAGCACTTCCGTCTCGTTGCCCCTGCTCAAGGCTTTTTCCGTGAATTCGCAGCTACTGCTTAGATTTGCCAAACAGTTTTCCAGTAATTCCTTTTGCCTGGCCAGCGTTTGTTGTTTCTGGCTGTGAGTGACTTCCAGTTCGTTCAGCAGGGACATTTTTCTTTCTTCTAAGGTGGTGACGAGGGCGTCCAAAGTGTCCGCTATTTTGTCTTCGGCTTCGGCTCGTCGATTTGCCAAATCCGCAGCCATGTCGGTAACCAATTCGATGGCTTCCTTCAGGGCTGGTACCTAAAAAACAAAACGCACGACGATTATTAAAACCATCCAATTATGAAAATCATATTCTATATAGTAATATTATACAACGGCATAATAACAATGGTTACACATGAGCTCCATTTAGGGCCATTGATCCTGGGACCATTGGAACATGCAATTAGCAGGAATTCTGTTGCAGAAGGCAAACAGTGAGGTTATTCACGAGAGAAACCTTAGGTCAATGACTACATGTAAAAAAGCTTCGATTCCAAGCAAAAAAGTCTTTCTTGGAATATCTATTACAATTTATCTTTTCAATTTACTAACAACATGATCTATAGATAGATCATGCTAACAACAACAATAGTGCGTTTCCCTATTGTTGTTGTTAGCAAATTGAAAAGAAAATTGTAAAAGATATTCCAAGAAATACATTTTTGCTTGGAATCGAACCTTTTACGATATAATACACGGAATATATTCAGCTTACGAAAAATAGACATAATTTTGGAGTCTTAATTCGGACGCACCACATTGTTGATCCTAGACTCTTATCACTACGAACTTGACCTTGGCTTTTAAAGTCGGAAAAACACGAACAAGTTTTCATTTAACATCACAGAGCAGTTTTTGCAAAATTATTTTCATCTCAGTTAAACAATAATTTAGAGGAAATATATACCATGGGAATTAAAATTATTTCCATTTATAACTAAAATGTGGAACATCGGCACGTGTCAGTTTGCACGTGCTCGACTTTAGGCACATGCCGCCGTTCTACAAATGTGTTCCAAAATCTTTTTTGTGTACAACAACTTCAAAAATTATAGAACATTGGCACGAGCTCGACCTGCATGGCCGGCACGTGCAACTGTTCTACAAATTTGTTCCGACTTTCAAATTTTGCGTATAGAACAACGTTTAAAATGCAAAACATTGGCACGTGCACGTACTCGATTCGGGCTCGTGCAACCGTTCTACATTTGTAAAGTTGTGCTATATGTATACAGTATATGGAACAAATCTATTCATTTTTTTATCAGTTTTGGTATTTGTGGATTATTCTTCGAGTTTTCAACATTGTTTCAATTTGTTTGCAACAAGTTTTAGCACATATTATAAATTTTGAAGATGTGTTCGATCTTCTCTGACAAAACTCCGTGAAAGTGTTCTTGGCAAGAACATTACATATTCCATCAACTATCCTTCGAGTTAATGGAGCAAATCCTCAAACGTTTCGTAAGTAAAAAACAACTTTTTTTTACATTTCTGTTACATTTTTTAAACAATCAGCAGAGAAAATAAAAATGTACATCTTTATGCGAAACTTGTATATCCAGATATATACATATGTACACTTTGATATATTTCAGTTTGGGTTAACGAGACCTATTGAACTATGTTTCCTATAAACATTTTGTAATGGTTTCAAAATAATCTCTCAATATATGTAGTAGCCTACATTGTTTTGCATTTAAAATAAAAATACAACAAGTTGCATGTTTAAGATAAATTTCTGCTCCCGATGGGGATAACCATCTGACCCACTTATAAGTCTTCTTGGAATCAAAAGTCTTAAAATCTGCAATTAACATATAGTTTTAAATATTTATTTTTTAAGTTTTTGATTATAAATCTAAAGTGTGTATAGGGCCTCTTGTTCATTTGCATTCTCCTCATTACCCTATTGGGCCAAGACGTACTTTTTGTAAAACAATTAATTCCTAGCTGTGCAAACACAAAAAAGTTAAGCGTCTGAATGTTATAGCTGAAAAACAAGCTGCATTTTTTAAGTTTAAGCTGCATAATTAAGTTTGAAAATGTTATTTTTCAACATGACAGATTCAATTATTCAATTTATTCCTTAAGATGGCCCCTCATTAACTGTTTCTGACATGAGGTATATAGCAACTAAATTAATGGTGCTCTTGGAAAAAAACCATACATGTTACAGGTAAAATATAGGTTGTTGTCTTGTAGATAAGCCAATAAAATGTCCCATTGTAAACCAAATATAGGATTGATTTGCAAACTACTTTTCTGCATAATTTTTTCGATAGTAATAAATAATTTCTATATCTAAAGAGGTCGTATTTGTGTGCAAATTCGAGGAAATGGGTTATGCATTGCGAAACCTTTTTTATCTCTTTACTATTCACGTTAACACAAAACCGGTGTTAATCTAGACCAAAACAGTAATCAAAGCTAATCATCTAAGCCATATCATAGGTGTTTAACAAATTCAAAAAAAGGTGTTTTAACGGCGTGTTAACACGCTTTTTTGTCATTTTTCGTGTGCAAATTTTTACTATCTCAAAATTACATCCAATTCGCAATCATGCCAAAGACAGTTAGTTATTCCCACGTAGACAAATTAGGCCTATTTACATTTGGCGTATACTACTATGTATGTAAATATGTGGTAATATTTGTCATATTTCATGTATACAGGTGTGAGGCATAATTTAAAATCTCTCGAATATATTATACATTGTAATATAATATAATATACAAATGATAATAATAATATATAATTGTATATATATACATATATATCATATATTATCATATATATATATACACATACATGGTATGTAAAAAATATATTTACAAGGGTTTCTTTTCAAGGACTATTTTTCGAGTTAAATAATAAGAAAATGCAGAAAAAAATTATCCAAATTACAGAAACTTAAGTTTGGGTCACTCCCAAAGTGCACATGTCTGGGTTTCTACTAAAGTAGCCATATTTAGTTTTAAGTAAATATGTTTAACATTCACATGAATAATTGTCGTGGCATTTAAGAATCACTTTATTCACCTGTTTTAACAAAAGTAGTTTTTTAGTTTTTCCTCCAGAGATGAAAGTTTGACACGAATTGGGCAAAATACAAAAAACAAAAAAAAACGGGCGTCATTTAAAATATTTTTAATTTGGAATATTGGCAAGTTACCACAATATGACTGAAGGGTGTGAATCAAACAAATGACTGAAAAGTCCCTATTGAAACCCTATAGATTTCCTATATACTGTGCAAAACGATTTTGTAAAGCGATCGAAATCATTCATTAAATGTATGCATAGTTTCATTAATTTATTTACAACTATATTGACATAAAATAGGGGAAAATCAATACAGTCGGGTACACTCGAAGAGTAATTTTGGTATACACATATATTATTGACGCTTCATTCAAAATGCAAAAAAAGATAAAGAATTCAAATAGGATTGAGTAATAACTCAGAAGTCACTTTATAACTTTAAGGCACAATATATATATATAGGGTATAAATCAGGATAGAATCATTAGTAAAACCAACCATGGAGTCAAGTCTACTTGCAAAATACCCGGTTAAGACGCGGTTTAGATTTCAACGCCCATTAGGACTTTCAGTTATTATAAAAGTTTTAAGTGTCTTTCTCCAATGTCTACAGCCATCATAGCATCATAATTGTTAATATGTGAGCACTCACTTGAGAATAGGCTTTATCCAAAAGTTCCTTGAGAATGTCTTTGTGTTCTTCGACCGCATCTTGCAAATGTAAAGTGAAATGACTGTTATGCTCTATATCCGTACATGTCGCGCACACCGCTGTTTCACAATCCTGACAGTAGAACCTAAAATAATGTAAAAAATATAAAAAACATTAGCAATTTTTTATTATTATCTCATGTTTCAAATGACACGCTTTAACCCTTTTTTTTCAAACGCTTGCAAAAAATCTATTTTCAAAGATTGCACTTCTTAAAAAAAAAAGATTGTTAAGATATTGAAAGAGGAAGTTTTGTATTGTGCTCGAGAACGCGAAAGAATTCCTTAGCAGCAACAGAGCGTCTCAACCGTGAAAAAACCTCCTTAAATTGACATGGTTTTCAATTGGCCATTCTTAAGGGTCAACCGAAAATTAATTACATTTATAGTCATTCAACCCTCTCTAAACAAATGTCTAAAATTCAAGTTTTTGTATCATATATAGCAGTTTTGGGCAATAATTGAGTACCGAATGAATTTGAATACCCAGTACGGTAGAACCTCTCTAAATGCATAAAATGTGCCGGTCCCAAATTGGTAACCCCTGTATAAATGAACCTGTCTTAAAACGTATTTTCCACCGGTCTCAAGAGTATGCATTTAGACAGGTTCTACTGTACAAAGAGTAATGTAAGTATCAAATGTATACTCAATAGGTATGAGTAAAAAAGTAATTGAACGCAACTGTACTCAAAACGTAAGAGAACATGTAATGCACTCAATTACTACAAAAATGAACATATTTGCCCAAGTTTGATTACTCATTTCATGACTACCCAAGTAGCAATGGGGAAATAGAATGACGTAAAATTGACGTCATTTTTTTTTCGAAAAAAAACACGTCTCATGTCGAAAATGACCAACTGGAAAAATGAACAAAAAATGACGTCATTTTACTGACCAAATAATGACGAACTAAAATGACCAAATAAAGACCAATAAATGACGTCATTTCGCTGTCTTTATTTGGTCGTTTTAGTTCGTCACTATTTGGTCAGTAAAATGACGTCATTTTTTGGTCATTTTTGGTCAGTAAAACGACGGCTTTTACTGGTCTTTATTTGGTCATTTTCTGGTTAACAAATACGTCTTTTTTCATCATTAATTTGGTCATTTTCTGGTTAAAAAAGACGTCATTTTCTGGTTAAAAAAGACGTCATTTTGACCAAAAAATGACCTGATAATAACCAATAAAAAAAGTAATTTTACTGACCAAAACATTACGTCTTTTTTGATCATTTTCGGGTTAAAAATGACGTTTTTTTTCATCATTAATTTGGTCATTTTCTGGTTAAAAAAGACGTCGTTTTGACCAAAAAATGACCTGATAATAACCAATAAAAAAAGTAATTTTACTGACCAAAACATTACGTCTTTTTTGATCATTTTCGGGCTAAAAATGACGTTTTTTTTCATCATTAATTTGGTCATTTTCTGGTTAAAAAAGACGTCATTTTGACCAAAAAATGACCTGATAATAACCAATAAAAAAAGTAATTCTACTGACCAAAACATGACGTCTTTTTTGGTCCCGAAAACGTCATTTTTTGGTCATAAAGACGTCATTTTGGATTGACATTTTCCCGTCATTTTTTGGTCATTTCTTTGGTAAAAAATGACGTCTTTTTGACCAACTAAAATGACGAACTTTGCTACCTGGTTACTGATTACATGTACTCTACTTATGATATTCCACCGCAATCGTAATCAGTACTCGTATACTCATGAGTACAATTTGTCCAAGTATATTTCCCTACTTACATATTACATAACTATAAAAGCAAGCCTTCCAATTAAGTCACTAACTAAAGTGTACTAAAAATTTCCAATTTTGTATAAAAATGGATGAACTTACTTGAGTGTTTGTCCGCTGTGACTGGGGCACACGAGACTGGTGTGTCCACCGTTCTCCGGGTCACTCTCTCCGAGAGCCAGTTCGCTGAGGGACACCAAGCGATGTTCTCGCATTAAATCCATCTGCAACGAAGGTGACAAAGACAGGGTGAAACTCAGGCCGACGCAAGAAGCCATTTTTATATAATTTGTGGCGATTTTTTGGTTGAAATTGTTGAACTCTATAATCGCGAGCTCTCCGAAACGCGAGTTTGCTCTCAACAACGAGTAGGAACGAGTAGATGTTGCTGCTGCTGAGAGCTGAGAGAAACAGAAGTCAGTGCACCCGAATGAAACAAATGAGACTGAAGAAGGTGGACTAAAAACCTTCAACGCGTGAAACACAACCATAAGGAAGCACACGAAAAAAAAAAAATCATGGGAAATTTGTACGATTCAAAAGCGTGTTTTAATGGCTGAGGAAATACGCTTCGTATACACAAGGTGAAACACGGCTCGCGAAATATGTTTGGGAAAAAAAAGTTTGCTTAAACAGGTTTGCGACCGGAAGTTGCGCCGAATATTTGGTGAAAAAAAACAACAAGAAACATCGACATGTTTCTCGGTGATCGCTCAAGATGCGGTCCGGATAAAAAATGCCGGTATGTACCAGAGGAAACACGAAACGTAAATACGGTTTTCAAAACATGTTTTCACAAAAAGTTGTTTGCGACCGGAAGTTTAACTGAATATTTGGTGAAAAACAAAACAAGAAACATCGAAATGTTCCTTGGTGCTCGCTCAAGATGCGGTCCAGATAAAAAATGCCGGTATGTACCAGAGGAAACACGAAACATAAATACGGTTTTCAAAACATGTTTTGACAAAAAGTTGTTTGCGACCGGAAGTTTAACTGAATATTTGGTGAAAAATGGTCGTTTTCAAGGAACATTTCGATGTTTCTCGGTGCTCGCTCAAGATGCGGTCCAGATAAAAAATGCCGGTATGTACCAGAGGAAACACGAAACATAAATACGGTTTTCAAAACATGTTTTGACAAAAAGTTGTTTGCGACCGGAAGTTTAACTGAATATTTGGTGAAAAATGGTCGTTTTCAAGGAACATTTCGATGTTTCTCGGTGCTCGCTCAAGATGCGGTCCAGATAAAAAATGCCGGTATGTACCAGAGGAAACACGAAACATAAATACGGCTTGCGAAATATGTTTGGAAAAAAAAAGTTTGCTTAAACAGGTTTGCGACCGGAAGTTTCACTGAATATTTGG
>JAQGBW010001621.1:0-24516 GCA_034698625.1 Julus scanicus | reverse complement strand
ATGTCTAACAAGCGTGTACAAAATTAATACAGGCTGAAAACTCCTCGTTTTTATCCTTAGGAAATCACAGTGTATCATATTACAAAATCCACCCTGAGGTTTATACTTTGCCAGACAAAAAAATGCAAGTTATTGAAACAACTTATTATATTTTGATAGAGGATTGACAACGAAGCCTTACTATTAAGAACAGATGTTACATGATGCAAATAGTTTCAAAAGACATCTACTTCACTCAGCGCACCCATGCGGAATTCAGGGGTTGCAACATCCATTGTGATTTGGTTTAAAACAGTCTATATAGATATACAGTAAACCTATATATACTGCATATGTGTGTGCACAGGATAACAATGTTCATTTCATCGCACAGTGGACTAAACTCTCTCCCCCCTCACAATTGGCCACCAAAATACAAAGAAAATGGACTGAACACAATCTATCAGCAATTTAGTAAATCCCCTCATATTCTTCTTCTCCATCCATTTCTCTCCTGGTTGTAGATGTTTCAACCTCTTGCCGAGAGAAAATGGGGTTTTAGCACAAAGAAAAATAGGAGGAAGAAACAAAAACAAAACAACATAAAAGACGGTCAAAAGTATGTGCTCACAAAAGAACTGACCAACGGATGAAAACAGTCTAATCCCACGAGAGAGAAATATAGTAGCCTGCAGTGTCCCAATGTTACGACATCATTATCATCATCATGGACAGTGAATATAATATAACGATAACATATACACAAAATGTGTCCAAAACGTTCCTAATATCGGAAATTTCATCTTATAGGCATATATTTGAAGAAGAAAATACAGGAAATGCCAAACACTGAAATTATTTGAGCTGCACCAACAATTTTTGTGAAATGCTGATTCCAAGAGAAATTTTTTGTAATATTAATGACTAGGTCTATCATTTCGTAAGTGGACTGAACCATTGGTTTTTTTTACAAAAATTGCACGCTTTAGGATTGCTAGAATTCATCAACTATTAATATAACAAACCCATTTTGGTTTAGATTCAAAAAACTGATTAGACGAGAGTGTGCATATGTTTATTGAATAACATGCCCTAGCGGTCAATTCCTCTCCTAGGGGGTTACAGCCCATGCATAAGCTGGGATGTTTCCCTATCGTCGGTTCCCTTTATCCACTCTTTTATTTAAATCTCCCTCAGTTTAAAAACCACCCATTAGAAATGCACGGCACAATCAATAGGAGTGCAAAAGCATGTACGGATAGGGCGACCCAAAACAGTAAATCCCCCCACTCTGAACATCGGAACTTTCCCTGGATCCTTCGAACACAACGACCCGGTATTTTCCCCTTATAGATCCGATTGGAAATTGCCATTTTTCCTCCTTTTTCCCTCGCCGTGAGTCATACACACATGTAATCTGCCTATTTGTTATGTAACAACGTTCACCTCTGGATAAAATCAATACGTTAAGCGAGTGCTTTCCTCATTGAATTGTCACTTTGGCCATATAATTCCCGAAGAATTCTTGCATTTTCCCCTCTCGGTTGCCACATATAAAGCATTCCTTTAACGGCGTAAATCCATCGTCCTATATTGCAATTGGATTGTTCTCCAGAGTGGAAACATCCAAATGAATCGTAAAAATCCCGAAAAATATGTAAAGTAGCCAGGGTCGAGTGTGAGAAACCTGGCGAGAGAACAGCAGTGGTGGAAATTCCTTCACTCGCTTTTATACATAACAGTATTGCAAGAGTGCAACATGGAAATTACAACAATAACAATGGCCTGAAACATACTGTGGAGGATCCATCGGCATAGAGAGTGATATGAATACAACGTTGAACAATTTGTGGAAAGCCATTAGCGCAGATTGAAACACGGCAAGACTTCTTTTTGCTGGGGTTTACAAACTTCTAATGTATACACGACTAAATCTAATTGAAATCGATCTAATTATTACACTACTTGTAATGGGTGTTTTGGTTTCTTGTTTCTTGGTTGTTATTTTTCAAACTGAACATACATTTCAAATGTGCAAAATTCAGAAGGCCAACTATAGGCCGGAATGCATAAACTAACTGCTGTTCTTGTGAATATATTTTAAAGAGTTGTGTTGTGCCCTAAACATACTTTTTACATCAGACATATACAATGTTCGACGCACTCTAAAACTACAAGAGACATAAACTGCAGGACGTGGACACCGACACATATTGAAAACAGGGAGATGAAGATAAAAGGTGGGGGGATGAAATCATCGAAATGGGATGAGAAGACATTTAGAACCGCAATTTAACCCCTCTTCAATCAGAATTGCTGTTTTCCCCTCAATAATCCTAAATCCAATGAGTACTAGGATATAAGTGACAATCTGGAAACTTTTCAGTACAAGTTTCCACGTGTCACAGAATGTAGAATAGCTAATGAAGAAGCAATAAAACGACTGACAACGGCGTGCATTAAATATCTATATTGAAAAAAATATATATAAGTATAATGCTAAAATAGATTATAGAGAGAAAATCATTCAGAGGGGGGGAGGGAGCGTAAAAAAATTGATAGAATATATATATATATATATTAAAATGAACTCATACTAAGCCTCTTAAATGACACGCCTCCATCAAATATGAATGCACATTTGTATCCCAAATATTACGTGCAAATAAATATGAGGAAGGGGGTCGATCGATCGGCAGAATTAGTGAATAATGCAAACCGTGTGCAAACATTGTCTCTATGTAGCAATTAAACAGAAATGATTAAAGAAAAATCAGAACTAGGCATATAATGAAAAAAAAAAATTAAGGGAAAAAATGATTTGAACAAACATTCAAATGTGGATTTAGTTGAAACTGTTACAACTCAAGCATGATTGCATTTTCCACAACGAGGAAGGCATTAACAGTATACGGAATTTATAACACCAGGAAAACAACTAGTGTCTGAATACATCATCTGCTGATTGCATAAAACGGATTGACCCGAAATTTGCATGATATGTTTTCCAGCCGGATAATTATGCATTGTAATGCAAACACACGTAATTAATATTTGAGTATAACTAGCAATATCAAACCATTGTGTGTGTGTGCATGGTGCATTCAGAAATGCATGAAATCGTAAATTAGTAAATTTAAACAACAACCTGTCAGCCCCTAATCGCGAGAATGAAATCGGAAATTACCGGTCGAAATTAACAGCGATTAAACAGTGTGAATTCAGTATTCAAAATTAATGAGCAAATAATTATTCATTTCATTTTTCCACTAAGATACATTGCTGTTTCGAACCCAAAACTGGCACAATGCTTTCAGTACATGTTGCACCATATATGCCACACAAATTTCAAACTTTTTTGATACTTTTTTGTATTCTTTAATATACAATATTTCTAGAGAACTTGATTTTGACTTGTTTATGATAAAGAAAAACTGCTGAGCAATTACCCCACTTTTCTTTCAAAAAAATTTGTAACGAATGCCTTCTTTAAGTAGCAACCCAACAAGAATTTGGCGCTCCTTCATAATTAAACGTGCAATAGATATTAAATAATAAATTCACACATATCCGGCCTATATCGAAGGTAGATACCACAAAAGTCCATTGTTATTTCCTTTCCCATGAATTTACAAATGAACATTAGCAAGGGCTGTATTGCGTGTGAATGTGTGCCTGCATACCTTTATTAGCAAGGGCAGAGGGAGATTATTAACACGCAAATGAGAGATTCAGAGGGTGTTACCATTTAATTAATTATAAAAATATTGGACCACTACTGCGTTCAATGCATAGTGAGCTGCTTCAAATATATCCATAGATGGAATCTAAAAAGCGTTCGGGGATAAATTTTGCACTTAAATAAATGGCAGCAATTTTGATAAAAAAAAAACCTAAATAAAAACACTAAACACGAAATCCCTCCAAGTGATAAAGAACACAAACGCCGACAAACATCGCTATGTGTGATGCACGACAAACTGTTAATTTGCTCCCATTTTTCGTAGGGAATATAGACAAATATTGGCCGTAATGTATTATGAGGTTTGTCCATGGCTTTGCAGATAAAAGTATAAATCAATGGCGCGTATCCACATCGTTTACCAGCCTCGCTATCTTCGGAAAACTCTGCATAAGCTTGATTAAAATGGAAGTGCGAAAACTTTCGAGAAATGCAATTAAACCACCGCGTGTGGTAGACAAAACATCTCAGAGCAGATTATTAATAAATACGTCGGAGAGAGAGAGCAATGAAAATCGTCCAAATGTTTCCTGGCATCATACGAAGTATATAACCCGTACAATACTAAAATCTAATAAATTATTCAGCGAGGAAACGGTTCAAATAACACCATCCAAATGACCACCAAGCCGCCGTCCATTAAGAAACTAATGGACAGTAACATTTTCACAGCAAACTACAACAAGAGTTCTATAGGGCCATTCAAAAAGGACGTCCCCGAAATTCCTTAAACCCATCCCCTTTCCTACCCTCAGTCCTCATGGTGTCCGTTTTAGCCCAGCCCCCTCCCCCAATAGACGTCCTTGCTGTTTTTTTGTTGTTGTTAAAAAGTAGGGTGTCCAGAAAATTCTTTGGAACATACAAAAGCCCATCCTATCAATTTCCAAGCACTACTCGCTACCAATTCCAAGACAATTCTGATTAACGAAAATTTTCTGACCACGAAGGGAAATCCCAGCATAAAATTGGTGTTCAACACAAATTAAGGCATAATTTCTGAATTTTCCGAGATTTTAACAATTCAAATACGTTTGGTACTAGGGACACATTTCGTCTGGTGTCCATTTCCCCTATCACTGACTTTTTTAAACTTAATTAAACAGAAAATCCAAGAACGGAAAAAATGCAATCATTAGTGGACGTCCACAATGGCTACCCCCTCGCTCCCCCCTGTCCACATACTGTCCTAATCCAGCAGACAGCCCCCCCCCCCCTCTCGAGCGTCCTTTTTGAATGGCCCCTAACCTTGGAGGCCATAGCAAGGATAACTTTAATGTGGATAATAATTTGTTTCGCACTTTCCAGGACCAAAGCATACAATTTTCTCGGAAAATGCCTCCATTAGACTCATTAGGTAAAATTCTGTAAACTTTTTTAACCATGGTTGAAAAAATAAAAATTTACCAAAAAGCAAGTGTTTGTTGCAAATGTCACACATCAACCACAGAGAAATACACGAAATTTTCACAGTTCTGACGTTCTCAGGGTCGAACTGTCGAGCCCAGTTTTTCCAGTTTGAAACCTGTATCAATTAGTTCGCTAAACTATGGCACGAACAGAGGGATCAAAAAAACAAGAATTGAACGAAAATCGATAAAATTACCTGTTGGAAAAGCAAGCACGAACCTTGGGGTAAAAACAAGTGGGTCAAGGTCCACTCAATTTGGAGCAACAATACATAAAACTGTAGGAACTAATAGTAGTTCCCAACAGCAACAAAACATTCTTAATGTATATTAAGAACTACATACATTTAGGCAGTCCACCTACACATTTCTTTACAAATCGGCCAATTGTAATGCAGGTTATTTGTTAGGATGTGTTATAATAATGCGTGTGAGTAGAATTTTAACCACTGCAAATCTGCAGGGGGAAAATGGACGAGTATAAGACAAGGACCCAGCTGCGAGAGCAACCTTGCACAAACTGGTGCCTACCCCCTAATAATAACCACGTTTGTAGGGGTTGGAGTTACCAAGGATTTTATAAGGCCCTCCTTTCATTTTCAGAAAGCTTCCCCCCCCCCCGCATGCCTGCTGATTCTGTCAAAGTATCTTTATACCGCGAGTGCAAGTGTATTTTCGTAAGCTATAACGTTGTCATACTAAGGTAGCAACGACCTTTTACCTGGGCAAGGAAACCTGTTTCCAAATTATTCGAGGGTAGTCGTTTATTATACTGCAGCTCCTACCGGTGTACACAAACAATCTCTACAAAAGCACAACCGCATGAAATAGAAGCCAGCGCCATTCCCAAAAGGTGTTCATCAAGCTTTGGTTGAAAAATTTAAAAAAATAACAAACAACGGCCTTCGGAAGAGAATACTTCCGGTACCATGTGAATTTAAAAAATGCAAAAACCAATTAAACTTAAGTTTTAAATATACCACAATATTGCAGACATATTTTAAAACAACTTACACAAACACTTGACAAATGCAATCAACAAATTCTACCATTTTATCTCCAGGCTTATTGCAAGTATTAGCAAACCAGCAGAAATTGTAAATTTCACTTGCAATAAGCCTGATGATACAATTTTAGAATATAATTAAGGTTCCATTACCTTTTCTGAAATTCTGAATACAGATATGGTAGTTTCCAAGATGGAAACCAACAAACATGACAAGTAACCATTCATGACTTGATAATATCCATAAACATCTTGTTTAATGAGTAATCAATCTTCTTGATCTTATCTAATCTTATATTCAACATTTAACAACATTATCGGGCATCGCTTAACTTAATCGAAATTTTGCGATGACACAATTTGTGATCATCAAACTTGTCAGATGTTTTAAAAAAAAAACACAAATTCCATTCATAAGTTTCTATCAAATTAATAAGTAAACAGGAGGATAAATAAGGAATGAATTTCACCCTGGGTAATTTGTGAAATTATAATGTCTATTATTTTGATTATCTCACGTAAACCTTCCTTAAACGATCTACTATAGTAATTGATTATTAGATCGTTAGTAATAATAGATTTTTAGATCACCAACAAAAAAAAGGGGGGCAAAAAGCAGGAAAAATCGTTTAGGAAGTTTCAACGCTATTAGAAATACTTAAAGAATGTTGATGAAAATGTTGCTGCACCATTGTCCGCCGCCGCGCATGCGCAATTTCGAACAACCACAACAGAAACAATGTAAATTTACGATTGCGACCATTCTAACGGTGATATTAAGCTTCAGAAACTACTAATCTTAAATAATATTGCCTTAGTGCAGTATTGGAAAAGGATGGGGCTTTTTAATGCCCTGGCTTCCATCTTCATCAATGCGGCAACGATGCCATTACCAAAGGACTTTTTTTTTTCGGAACGACTCGTGTGCATATTAAGGCAAGGAGAAACACTCGACATAATAATTAAGCAATATCCCATGAATCACGGAGTATATGAGGCAAATCGTAGAGAAAACGATGAGAATATAAAGAGGGGATATTAGAGGATCTTCAAATGTGTTGAAGATGATCCAAAAAGCGAGGCTAGAAGAAGGAAAAGGGTGCAACGAGAGGCCACGTTTAACGAGCGGAGGAAACAAATGCACCATTACAATAATGAAGTAATTCAAAAAAGGTAACCGAGGGTGTAGCTGGAGAAACGCTTGCAGAAACCGACCAGGTCAATATCACAATTGAGTATCATCAAGAAAAGGGTGAAACCAATTTCGAATCGTATACGCCTCAATTCCTTCCCTATCTCACACAAAGAAAATCCACACATTTTCCTCATCGCTTCAGAGAGTACTGTGGCTTTTTCAAAAAAAAAGGGGATTAAGCATTGAATTAGTGAAGAAACCGCTGAAATTACATCTTTTAATTCTTGCAAAACTATTGATTTGGCACGCAAGCGCACGACAGTGTCAAATTTCTCATCATGACACATTACTGATGGGGGATTCTTTCTTCCAAGAACTGCCATTTATTATTTACCAGTAAAGGCACACAATAAAAAAAAATGTTAATTTAGCAGATCAGTAGGATAAATGAAAGGCAACATTTCAGATGTGCGTGTGAATCCCGCGTGCCTCCCATATTTGACATGTAGCAGCAACAACAACTACAAAATTAGCATCTTCCATGCAAATCTTCAAAAGATGCATATTGCCCAAGGGATGCATTATTCAAATGTTAAAAGTAATGAATGATAATAAATGAAATCGGACTCCTTTTTCCCCCAATAATAGCAAGGAGGACAGCCTTTTGTCCATAGACAATATCTGTCCTATAGGTAGTATAAGAAGCCGTGTATTTCTATGAATAATAATAAAGGACCTCAACCGAATGTCATAATGTTCGTTTTTGACATATTTGTATAATGTGAAACCTGAATCTAATTAATTGGATTATATTTGGGAGAACTTCCATGTGAGAAAACTGGATAATTGTTGCAAAAAAATATAGAATACAACACGGAAGTCATGTACAGATAATGGTTTACACAATTCTTAGGCAAACTTATATAGATGAATGTATCATTGGTGTATAGCATAATTCCAATCCTTTTGTTACTAAAATCTCGTTGCCCAAAATGCATCAGCCATAGAATATATTTCTAAGAAAATACCATTTTTTTTCTCCTTTCGTGTGAAAAAGCTACAAATTAATAACTTCACTTAATCCACTTTTGGCTGTGTTATTTTCTTAATCGGGTTTTAACTACATGATAGCGTGACAATATTATTTAATTTTGGGATCATTTTTTTTTTCATCTTATGCTGCTCAAAAGCAATCATCGTCAACATCACCGTCGCCAACATACCTTTTAATTACAACAGGATGATCTTTTTTTTAAGTATGAGACTCATTTGGCTTTTCCTATTCAGACATGTTCTTTATCTATAAACCTACTTCACCGGTTGCTTTGGTTGCCGACCCATAAAATATGTATCTATTATGCATTGAATTAAAAGATGATGAAGTCAAACTCAAGGAAGGAATGCAGCTATGAAGATTCCTCCGCCGGAAGAAATATGCTGCAATAGAAATCATAATCATCTGTCGTCTGTATATGGAAGGGTGGATATGTTATCAAGTATGGGGAAAAAGGCTGTCTATATATGAAATTCGCATAGAGCTTATATAGCTATAGGGGGGGAAATAAACGCCCTCTGGGCAGACTTTTAATTAACGCCATAAAGGAATCGATAACAGCAGAAATGTTGAACAACCGATTCCATTTAGGATGTGCATGCAGCAAATGGCAACCATGCATCCAACAACATTTCCAACAAGCTGTGCTTGGCTCTCTATACCCATATAAACGTCCACGTCTATTTTATTAATCTTCGTTATATCCAATATGTCGGCAGATTCCCTTGTACATTTCTTTTTTTCTCGGAAATAATCCATTAAACTTTGCCACCACACACTAACAAGCAACATGGCGTCCACTAACAAAAAAAAGGACTTGACAGACGTGGGCAACATGCAGCTAAAAGACTAAATTAAAGCATCGATTAGCATTTAGATTTCATCGTTAATGCAGTCATTAGTTGGGATATGGCATCCGTTTTTCACCCCCGACTGCGATGGCAAAATGATTACTACAGCGCAGAGAAAATGGCCACAAAGTAACATCTTTGTTAATGAAATTGCACTTGAACTGCAAACAGGAGCCATCTAACAATGGTGAAAGATGCATCATCAGAAATGATAAATCTGGTCATGACGGTGCCATCCATCAATTTCTAAATGGAGCAAATGGACATTGAAAACTGGTGTAAACAAGATGATGTTGTGATGGGTTGACATTGTAGCTTTCTCTGACTATTAGATAAACTTATCAATACATAATAACTCTTCATAGATGTAAAGATGAAAACGATATTAGTTAAAATCAATACAACTTCCAGAAATTACCCAGCTTTATCCATGATTCTAAGGGAAGACGTGAGGCGAATGAGTAAATGAAGAATTCTGCAATCTTAAATTTCACCTAAAAAATTAATCGACTAAGAATTTTGTTGTTTTTTTTGCCTAGTGTTCAATTTCTATGCAAAACTAATTTCTGTGGAACCCGAATGACTTTCAATTATTAGGAATTTCCTAATACAAAAATTGTCGCAAAAACAATGGAATTTCTATTTTCCTGTTAAGAATGAGGTGAAATTTCATCAAAAATGAGTCTGACCTTTCTGAGTTACCAGAAGAAGGCTTTATGTTACCTACCAGAGTGGCATATACAGACAGGGTTATTTTAATTACTTGACATGTTCTCAGCAGATAACATCAAAAGACCATGAGTCTTCCTATCCATGCGGGGGATACTATTGTTTTAAAAATGATTTTTTACAGTATAATCCCCTCTGATATATCAGAAAACGCCAGTAATAACCGAGACGTTCTCAAATTTATGACATTATAACAGTTACATTCACTGGGGGGGGAGAGACAATAAAGAAAATACATTTTCCTATTCTTGCATTTTAGAAAACGAGGGTTATGGCTTTATACGAAAAGCAATCATGATTCTAAAATGACACCCATGGATATATTTTCAATTCCCTTTCTACGAGGCAATATGCAACGGTACAATGTTTTTTTCAAGCAAACGACACGATTAATAATGGCAATAATTTCATTTTATAGGACACTGGTGCTACTAAGTCTCCCAAAACCAATTTGGATGTTGCCACAATACAGGTAGTGATGCTGATTGGAAAACTAGTCTCATCTTGCATACAAAACGATCCAATATTCAAAATTGCTGTTCATATAAACCCACATAGGAATAACATGTTTCCCACGACAATAACTGGAAAAATGAGATTCTATTACAATATGATGCTTTCTTTGTCTTCCCGTTAACGACTTCATATGGCCCATTCATGATAATCTGGATATATATACCGTACATACCAATGTTGCTTAAACTCAAAATTCATGATTTTCATAATCAACAAAATCATATTTAAACAAAACATAACAATTAGATAAAACAAACGCAAGAACTTAAATGCTATTACACAAGTTAAAGAATGCGTCTGGTGATATAGTTTTAATACTCATATATACTAGTCTGAACTTTTAATACTCTAAATATAGTACTATATATAGTTTTAAAGTTCAATGTCTTGAACTTGTTTGAAGCATTCATTGGTAGACGCTTAATTAATTCAAATTAAGCAGTTCTCCAGTTTGCAGCTGATAACGTCTGAAATTAAGGGTGGGTTTCACCACACTGTCCATTTTATGAAAATCAATTATCCTTTATGATATTAGTCTGACGTTTCACCTATCACCGTATTTCACTGCTATCTATGAAATGTCACTCACTGGTTATCATCTTGTGTGAGACGATCGTTATGCCTACTTGGTCTGTCAACAAGGAAAAGACCGGATAACACTCAAGTGACCCCTCACTCACGAAGCCTGCCTGCATTGACCCTAAGAAGACTACAGTTACAGAAACCAATAAAAACTTTGCCCATCACCATGCCGTAGAAACATACAAAGTTTTTGACTCCAGCAGTGTTGGAACAGAACGGAGGAAATGCATTAAAATGGTAACATTATAAGTGTAACCTTAGAAAAATCGCAAGGTCCCTTTTTATATATATGTGGGATAAAAACGGATGTATCTTAGATGCCCATCGTCGGTTCAGCTACTTACTCTTTGTGGTGGGGTATATTTTTTTTTGGAGTGGGGTGAAAGAACAAATTGAAATAGGGACATGCAATGTCCCGATGAAAGGATTTAGGAATTGTATTACACAAACTGATGAGTAAATGGCTTGAAAATGGCCGTTAAGAACGAATGCTGACATGTCACAGATGTGGCCTATCAGTTAAGCAGTCAAATTTAGGCCTCTTAACTTGACGTAAACAAGCCATTATGAAGAAAGAGTGATGCCAGTTGGACTTGGACATGAACAATTCGTCAACAGCAAAAAAATGTACCAAAATAAAATATTTCATACATTCAATGCAATTATATATTTTTAAAATTTTAGCATTGTATATTACACAGTATTTTTGAAGGTGAATCCACCTGAAAAAGCACCTGGTTGAAACACGTGTTGTTTTTTTGTTTTGTTTTTTAAGCTGCTTTTATCCAAAGGTGAGACACACATGAGGAATTCCACGAAATTCCTCAAACGAAAAACTTTGAATTCTTGCAAACTTTTTGTTGTTGCAACAGGATATTTGCGGGTCGGGTTAGATATGATATATTTACGTGGTACCACCTTTCACTTCCGGGGTGCACATTAATGTGTTCTTTCATTCCAATAAATTGCGCATAATTATTAAGAATTTACCTTTATAATAACCAGCGAACAAGGCAATTACTGAAGAGCGATGAAAACGTTATTAATTATAGCAACACAGTGCAGTTTAAGCCTAATAATGTACTAACTAATAATTTTGCATGGTAGTTGGTTAATTTTATAAAATTACACAAACGGAACATCAACTTACCCCTGGTGTCGGTGCTTGTGGTCCAAACGGATACCTTGTCCATTCTAATTTCGATTCCTGCGTAGTGTCCAAAAGTACAACTGAAGAAAAAAAAAATTATACATAATTAAAACAGATATCAAAATTTGTTTTTCACATCTCGAGTTATCATACGGTTTTTAATTAACATATAGAGATAGGTACCGCGATTTATAGTCGATTATAGATAGTAAGTGTTATTATAACACTTTAAGATTAATAGCCATATACTTTACCGCTTATCTTATGCAATTAAACTCTGACATTAACTTTTTAATGTGGCATACTGGGAAAAACTCAATATTGACATAAATCACTTCCCGTTAATTGGCATTAATCTGGCTACTGTCCAGTTTCCCAAGTTTGTATGTCCCTTTCAAATCCCCGAGTCAAGTCCATCCTTCAGATAATCCGACATAATTAGTATAAGCATGATAAGATTATTAACTCCGTCCTGCACTTTCGTGAATATGTAATTTATGATTGGTATTTAATAAGAAATAGCCTGATAATTGGTTTTTAATTATAAAAAGGGTTATTGCCGCCATGCAGCTTAGCTTGCCTACTCAAGCACTTGTACACAACCCTGCAAATTAAGATATTTCTGAAGAATACTTTGGATGACTAAATCAAAGAGTATGATCAAGAGGACAAGAAACAGATGCTTTGAAGAGCTGGATTACACGATGCTCTTTCCTTTTAGTACAAAAATGTGTGAATGCAAATAACACAGATTGGCTATTAATTAAGGACGAAGGAAGAAAAAAATCCACGTTTAACAGCCGAGGGGGTCTGATGTCATAAACAGTGCCAGAGTTGGCTAATTACTGCACTTTCATTATCCAATTAATCTCGAGTAAAACACGGAACAGCAATCAAAATATTTGCAGTAAAAATACAAGATGAAAACTGATTGGAATATCCTTCCTGGCGAAAGTACAGATTTAGTAAAAATTTAATTTAACAATGATGCCGCTACTGACGTATAGGTGCATTCTCCTGAAATGATTGGGTACGACCCCCCTACCACATATGGCATTTATTTGCTGACTGTAGGGTACCGAGTTGAAATAAATTATCCACATTTACACAAAGATAGTCGAGGCATTTAGCATATTGGAAATATTTCATGATATTCATAATAACTAAAGTGTTACTACTTTTAACACGGTCTACCGCATTTCCATTTGTCGGCTTCAATTCATCTAATACTCTAGGCAATTGGATTAAATCAAACTCTTCGTCTATAGGAATTATTGTTCTTTTAAGAGTGGTTTTCTTTACTGTTATTGAATTCAGGAGTTCATTAATAGATTCAAGTAAAAGGTCTGGAGTCA
Source organism: Julus scanicus (assembly GCA_034698625.1). Lineage (NCBI taxonomy): Eukaryota > Metazoa > Arthropoda > Diplopoda > Julida > Julidae > Julus > Julus scanicus. The sequence continues at coordinate 11,011 of JAQGBW010001621.1, read as the reverse complement.
TTTTGCATAAGGATTAAATGTTAAAAAGAATTAATAATTTAACAAAAGCGCTGCTGATTAAATAATTTTGCCTGCATATAAGACGAATGAAAAGCACTTTTATAAGAAGTACAATCTAGTTTTCCATGAGAAGGATCGCCGTGGGAATACAAATGTTCAAGAGAGTGTAATTTCAAAACGCAATGAATAATTTATTCGTAGTTGTAATAAGAGTATTTTCCTGAAAAGGAAAAGGTATCTAGAAATAACGTAATAAAAAACGCCGAAACAAAAAAATTAAGATTTATTTCAAATGGTATTAGTTAACAAAAAATTATTTTTTAGTTGAACCAGATTTCAGGTCAGTGAACTATTTGTTTCACGCTTTTGTCTCAAAATCAGCCTACCGGATTGGTTTTCAAAGAAAGACAAAAAAGTGCCTTTCTTTAAAAGCACTCACCGTCTTAAGTAACTCATATAATAGGTAAATGACACTAAAATATTCAAGCTTGACATTTTCCTGTAGTGAAAACGTTACAAAAAAAATACATTTCATTAAACTGCACCAACCATCTTTTTTAAAAAAAGCTTTTCTAATTTCCAAATTTAAAAAAATGCTAATGGTTTTTGATCTTTCGTACCAATTCAGAGGTTAATCTTATCCAAGCTTTTTATTAAATCTACGTTTTCGATACAGTTAGTACTCCATAAATACCTCAGTTTAGTTTGCACAGATATAAAGTAACTGTGCATTAAAATGGAACATAGTCATATTTCATAATTGCAAAAAGCCATACCAGGAAACCGTTAGCGAATTTTTCTCCAATAAAGTAATTACATAACATCGAGTGCAACTGTAATTAGGTTAACAAATATGCAATTTATTTATTCATTACAAAACTGCTAATAATGCACAATTAGACTTAAAAAGGGCGTTAATTAGGGACAATTACACTTCGGTTACCATGCAGTAATTGCATGCTTGCAATAAAATAAAACATTTTCGTAAATCTAACAGATGGTTGCCAGTTCGTTGAAGTACTGTTATTTTCATCAATTTGAAAAGCGATGCCAATTATTTCTACCAAATTATGTCAACAGTAATATGATAGTAGAAAATGAATGAAAGCAAAATATATATAAAATTCATATGCTGACGTGTATTTGAGCATTAAGGGGGTCATAAAGGGATGCATGCATGGTGGTCTACAACATATGAGGGGGAGTAACGTTTTATTAAAAATCCTACATTAGTACTTCATCGTTGAAAAAATACATATTCCGCACAACCACATACAACATGATTTTATATTTCAGACAAGATGTAAACGACAATTGTAATGGCCAGATAAACTCGCCATCTAGAAATTTGTCGCGATATTATGGGAAGATTATACCAGGAAATCATAACGTGATATATTACGACCAATCAAATTCATGTAGCACGTTTAAGACAGCAGATTGATTGTCAACCAACCAATGTCAACTAAATGCAGACTTACGACAATGAGGAACCAATTGGCCCTTATCTATCGTGATAAGCCTGGAGACATATTCAGAGCGCTGACAGCCTTCAATTATTAGATTATGGCATGATGGAAATTGTGGTTGTTATGTCGCATGACCTTTTTCTACCAAGGTTTCTTGACGCCAAATATTATTGTTCCATGTGTCACGAACCAGAGCTTATCTAACAAGGTATGCGCAATTACATATAACAAAAATCGAATTTAGTTGCAATTGCTATATTTTAAGACGATAACCCAACTTATTTGGAATTCCTCAATTATCACTACACGAATATTTTGTTCCATAATATCAGATAAGCTTCAAACGCAATAAAAAAACCATTCATGATAGTATTTTTCAGGATTTTTTTGTTTTTCTGTTTAATTATGTTGTAAAAATCATGAGTTGAACACTTTGAAGCGGAAAGAAAAAAGATATGTTTACTAGGGTTGAGGTCAAGGCTAAAATAGACACAGTGTGGACAGAGTTTAGAGGGTGGGTCAATTTTTTAAGGAAATTCGGGGGACGTCCTTTTTGAATGGCCCTTATGTGTATGTTTGCATACCACACAGCAGCACTATGGCGTACAATAAAGCATATTGTGTTATAAACAAACACTGGTTATTCGGTAGTCCTAATAACACTATTAAGGGTCTGTTTATTCCCCCAGAAGTTACACCAAAGCTACCAGTAAAAAAAAACATGTCCACCATGTCTGCGAATTTAAAAGATTTTAAAACCCCATCGTTGTGATGAAGAGATGGGATTTGGATAACCAAGCACGAAGTCAAAAAAGGTAGAAAAAAATAATAATTAGGAGGTGGTAATGTGTACCCATGCCATTACCGTCGGTTTGTCAAATGCTCGAATGTTGCACCTTTAAGCCCCCTCTGAAACCACTCTCACCCAATTGCTAGGTGCACTTTTTACGACCAAATCCAACTCCCTCTTCTACGCCATGTAAGAATTCCTAACTTTGGTATAATACCCACCCAATTTAATGCCAGGGTTACCAGAGCCACGTCACATTGCACAGAAGAGAAGAGAAGAGGGAGAAAAAAAATGGCTGTCATGTAAATAAAGAAACATGGAAAGGTGTATCAGATGTGCAAATAAATTTCCTATTCACACAAACCGAGACGAGAATCAATTAAAAGGCAGTGATAGGTGGAGGTCTTTCACTGACAGCAAGGCTGTCCAACGACATTGAGGATTACGTGTCAACGCGGTATATCGTTTACAAGTATGTCAAGTGGTCTGTCTCTTCATTTGCAAAGCCTCCAATGTTTGTTCACTGTTAACGGACTAAACAATTCAAAACACCTTTTGCCAAGAATACCAGACATCAATGGTTCCACTTTAGGTTCTATGATGAGGGGGAGGGTGAGTGGGGGAAAACGCTTATGAACAACCGTGCTAAAGTTCATAACCTCGCAGGAAGTTGGAAGCAAGAGAGGGGGGAGACAAAAAAAAAAAAGCCAAAAAGCTAAGGGTTAAATGGCAAGCTTATCAAATTAATGCATGAGCAGGACCGTTTTATGGTGTAGTTGGGGCCAAGAGTGGACCAATCCATCACGTGGCTGACAGGTAATGCGAGCGCCGTAATGAAGTACAACCAAAACGGAAGAGGGTTTGATCCCTAGACTTTGCCAGCCAATGATAGATTAATTGTCAATAATTTGTCCAATTATCCACCTCACATAGCCCACTCATCAAAATGCATTTTTTTTTATAATGTTGGAGGCAAAAATGTTAGGGAGGACCCAGAGAGGGCAGTTGTTGATCAACCACATGCTGCTACCACCGCAAAACAAACCGACAAATAGTGAAACACCACCCCGGAAGTGCCCATTGCGTCAAAGCCAGTTAGCAGTGACGACTAAAATATAGGTGTTCTAAGCTCGCAGTAGAAATCAATTGTTTCGCCATAACAAACATCCAGACTTTAATAATATCCCCACTAAGCTGGATTAGTAATGAATAAAACAACTGACAACATAAGAAAAATGTTGATAAAAGGGCCAAATAACGCTATCACTATTTTCTAAACAAATTTCAGACCTTAATTTGGGCTATTATTAAATAGGTGTTTTGATGTGGAAAGGATTAAAGTAATTGTGTCAAATGCTTACACCATTTTACACGTATTGTATAGGAGTGCACGACTAAGATGAATGCATTGATATAGTTTATTAGTTGTAACAGCCTTGACACAATTGCCCACAATTACATTTTGCTTTTAAAAAAAGAGTGAATTATTAAGGCACATGCAATGCCAGAGCAATGTCGATTATCTGTTATTGGACTTTTATGGATTACTGATAGATAAGCTTGAGTGGAGGAGGAGGCTGAGGATGCCCCATAGGCAAACTCATGTTTCTTTGAAGGGGCACTGACAAAGGGATATACAAAATAACCATTGTACATATTGCAGATGGTATTTCCCTTGTGTTCAATGAAAATCATGCTGGTATTGCACATTATAACTTATTCAGCAGGTTAGAGCTCGTTATTTGATGTGGGAAAAGCAGCACACGAATCCCAGGATTCCTCAGGCACAGGCAGGGTCATCCCCTCATCCTTTTATATTCAACTTGACCCACGTGAAAATTTCATCAAAGCCCCTCTTTAATTCTTCTAAGGGCATTACATGGCTATGAATTGGATTACATTAATCAAGTCCATTGGTTTGGTGTCTGTAAATTCACAAAATCTGCATGCTTGCATTTTTCGCTTTTTTCCTGACATGTGAACTCACAAGTGTGGCATATGTCCCTGCCATCACTACCGGTACCGGATTTCAGTTTTCTCACTCTGCACATGTCCACTTTGTTAATTTCAACATCAAAAGTTCATGTGAAGCACTTGTGTTTAGGGATTACGACAGACTAGCACTGAAATTTGAACACCGATGTTCAATTCTCACGACGATGAATGTTTTTAAAAAACAATCGGTGTGGATTTGCAAGTTTGAAAAATTGGTACCAAGTCTAGCATAGGTTAAATTCAAACTTTAGTTAATTTCGTAGATCAATAGATGAGAAATTGTTCAATACTTGACATACACCAATCACACATTTTAGGCGATTAAAAATTCTCCACAAAAATTGGACCAATGCAACGTTTTCATTAAATAAAAGCTGAAATTCGGTAATATTGAGAAACTTATGCTATGCCACCAAACAATCAATGGCAATGGCCCTAATAGTACTTTAATGTCTACTTTTTCACGGAGGGCAAAATTTTCTGATATTAAACTAAAATCAGGCTAGTCGTTAACGTTGCATTTGATGTATGGTGGCATCCATAAAGCCATAAAAGCGAAGGATATACAGTTATGAAAACCACATGTTAGGGTCAACAAAGTTTGTTTGCAGCATACATAAATACACGAGTAGCCTACTGCGTATACATTCATCATATTTATCGTGTGAATTTCGGGTCACGATTGTGGAATATTAATTGAGAAGGGGGGAAAAGAGGTGAAAAACCCCTGATTTAACAACATAAGAGCGTATGTTAAAAAAAGCATAATTTAAAAATAGGAACAAAGGTACACTATGGAAGAGTGAAACACAAAAAACAAGATCGATAAACTCAGATTTGCAATAATTTGATTTACGCCGCATTTGATAACGTCAAAAACGACCTGAATAAGTGGTGTTCATTACTCCAACAACGATTTTCTTACAAATATACACATAGTATCAGTTAAGATAGCTTTGCATCTTATTCTGAATAACAAATGTTGGTTGCCCAAACTGGAATCAATGCCTCGTTGCAAATCGGTTGTTTTGGCATTGAGAAAATTGTTAAAGGTGATGTTAAGATGATAAGAAAGAGAAAAAGGATTTGCCTAACGAGCATCCTTGTACTTCATCAATGCCACAAAATTCATTTCCATACAAATGTTTTTTATCCGTGGTTAGGATCCAAGAAATCTCTGCAATGGGATGGGTTCCCTCAACACGTTAATGAGTTATTCACAAAGCTCATCATTATGTCCAATTCGCGTTAATCACATTTATCCAAATTATGGATGTAACCTGACACAGAAGTGACACCTAAATTCTGGTGGTCTTCACCATGAAACGCTTGTCGTCATCACACCTTTAAGTCTTCCACAGCGGCCATTTTGGGGATAAAACTCGTGCGACAAAACGTGCTTCAAGCTCCACTAATAGTATTTTATGAGAGGAAATTACCATCCAAGACCAATTTCCCTTTTCGCGTTTGGGTGCCTTTTTTGTCATACTCTTGCTTTTAGTTACAACATGAAACATCAGCTAGCAAAACCGGAGAAAGGCCATTCATTAGAAAAACTCCCTCGTTTCCTAGCCAGTTAAGTCAGGGCCAATGATGCTCAATTACTTGCCGTAAAAAGTTATCGTACCCAGTAGTAGTATTAGGGGATACTGATTTATTGTAAAAGGGGATCCCTATCCAGGAAATTTTGATATTTTATTGGTCCTAAAATTCTGGAGAATGGATGCAGAAATTTTGAGTGCAATGGTTTGAGTGCAGAGATTGTAGCAGGGTGTTACAGCATTTCCTCCGATGTTCAAAAAGTGCTTTTTGGGCTTTCACAAGCACAGGAAAAAATTGATTTCTTCTTTCCTTAAATGGTTGAAGTTGTATTGAAATAAAACAAACGCCACAGACAGTTTACCCAAAGTTTAGCATAGCTTTCCACATTTATGTCCAATAAACATTTCGATATTTTATAATTGGTTTCATGCCTATATCAGCCCTTTCAACTGAAAACACACCTTCTTATCCATGCTCTTGGTTTTTGGTTTTGCAAAAGTTCACAACCATTAGCGTTTGTTCTTTTCAACAAAAATTCTCCATCTTGATGCTCGCTTTCTCTTTCTGGTGATCCTGAAGGTTTATATTCCCCAAAGATTTTCAGAAGAAGAAAAAAACAGGGGGTACGTGCACCCACAACGTACCTTTACCGAAGCCATTGTTCGCAAATGCATTGAAAAATGCAACAACAACAGCAACAAAGATGTCTGCCCCTGGGGCCATAATGCATAAAAGAGAGTTGTATGAAGGAAACTTCTATGGGGCAACAAACGGGGCACCGATGAGTGGCCAAAGACAAAATAGCCCTCATTTGGAGGTTAACTTGCAGTTTGGGTCTTCCTAATGACGCTCTTGTCGGCTTTACTCGTTTTCCAAAGAAGGAACAACGACCTCTGAGTCTACCAAACTTTCATAAGAAAAAACTAAACAAAGGCATTTCATTTGCACATCGAGCATTACGAAGGGCTTGTAAATCTTATCGATTTTCAGAGATTCGTACATGTACAAAGCTCACAAATCCATAAAATTAGATTTTCTCTCTAGAAAATTTGTAATTCAATCAACTCTATTATAATCCCATAAGCGTATCAGAGTTTCCTCAAAAGTCCGAGTTCTATACGCTGCTTTAATAAATGATTTATTCAGTTGTAATTCGTGTTGCCAGGGTATTCATGTCAAAATCATTCACATATCACATAAAGATATCATTGACAAAATAATCGTTTTTATATAATGCTTTTTAATAATATATATCTAACATCTCCATTAGCATGCGAGATGATGACAGTGTTAACAGTTAGTGTTTTGTACAGGAGCATTAATTTGAAAATATTAAAAATCAAGCTTATCAATATGGAAACCTGTTTTCTATGCTTAGTAAATTTATTCCCAAAATGTAATTTTTGTGTAAATATTCAAGAGGTTCTATATTCTTAATTTTCCATCGTTTCTCATGTATTTTTGCGAAATATATGCTTAATGCCATAACGAAATTATGTTCAGTCTAGCTAGCGGTCATGTTGAAAGCAAGTCCCAATCAGCTACCATGTTTATGTAATCCGGTTACAGAAAGTTGTTGAATATTCATGAAGAGAAGCTTGTACTACAGCATGGACGCTCTTGAATTTTCCCCAAAGATCTTACATATTACCACTTACGTTAAAAAGCATGTTCTTGTCATACTTTTCAAACAAGGGCACCCACCCACTTGACGATGGTCATACAACATACAAGCTCTTTCCTCTCTACTTATCATCTTAAAACCTGTTGTCAATTCAATGCATAATTTAAAGCAATGTTGATAACCCACGCAAAAGCTAAGTGCAAAACCCCCTCCCCCAACGGAATTACGTGAATATTTTATAAGCTCTGGAAGTGCGAGGAAAACGCGACGAAGTTGGATGTCCATGGAAGCTCTGGAGATTCTTGAGGCCTACGATTACATTTTTAACATCAACAGCGTGTTCGGTTTAAAGAGGTGTTTGTATACAAGTCGTTTATTTGGAATTTCCAAAATCAGCTAAAAATGTATCTTTTCGATGCAATATTTTAACGTTCCGTATGTCACCGCAAGACACCACCACCACCACCACCTGACCCCATCTTTATTTCTCATCCCTGTATTTCACCCAACATGGTTGAAATGAAACTGGAGGGTGGAGGAGGGTTGACAATATAATACATATCCCCATCGAGTCCCACTGCACTAAAGCATAGCCATAAAATTCCGTTTCGTAGCTCTGGGTTTCTGCACACAAAAAATGCGCAATTCTCTCCTTAAGATCTACTATATTCCCTTTCTTAGCTTTACAAGGCATTTTCGCAGCGGAGGATCATCTGAATTGGCAACATCAGAATTGAAGCGCCTGACGTTTATTGCTTCTCTGTTTTCAGCTTGGAATTACTTTGACACCGTTTAGGGGTGGAAAGATGCGATGGCGAAAGATAGAGCAAAGATGGCGGCAAAAGATGTCAACCCCATGCGTGGATTAGTCAGAGGTATAACAGCCTCCACAAAAGAAAATCCCATCTGATTCAACGGCGCCAGTAATCCACTTTTTTTATTTTAAAAAAATACCATCACATTCAAAACCAGTATCAGACTTAGGAAAATTTTACTCATGATTAGGAGTACTGATAATGGTTACAGTGTAATCTTACTCTACAGTACAAGCAGATTACATGTAATCAGTACTCATGTGAAATGAGCAAGCAAACTTAGGCAAATATCATATAATATGTACTCTCACGAGTACCTATGGAATCATACCCTATAGTATGAGTTGTATCGTAATCAGACTTGGGTAATTTGTACTGATTACGAGTCTGGCGGATTGCAAAAGTATTGTTTTTGGATTTTGGTTTTTATTTTAAACACCTCATCTTAAGTTACTCATTCTCGTTAATCAAATGTATTAAATGCGACTCCATTACTTACTAAAACGTATTTCTATACATTCTCTATTACATCAGAACTCATAATTTCAGATTACGTAATACTCAAGGATATTTGTAATATCACCCATTAGGAGTATATTTTTCCAATCGAGTGCATTGTACTCATACGTTTCGAGTACATTTGAATTCAATTACTTTTGTACATTTTGTACTCAATTATTCTTTGTATGTAAAAATTCATTCAATGTACTCAATTACTGCCCAACACTGACTAGTATACACAATGATTTGCGTTAATTGTTTTGTTTGGTATTGCTCAACACTTCCATATTAAATAAAAATGAAGAATATATTGGAATATAAAAACATAAGTATTTTAGAAGAAAAAAATCTAGCTAGCTGTTGTGAAAATCTTCAGCGTTTTTTAGAAACAGGTTCACGATTGCATGGTGTTCATCCTGCCATGGCCCCATTATGCAAATGCCATTTTTCCATCATATTTCATTGACTAAGTGCATCTTCCAATATTTATAGTTTGTTTGCGTACACGTTGTGTTCGCTCGATCCATGTTACATGTTCATTTGTTTCTTGAAGTCCCCACTACTCATAGAAATTAACGATTACAGGCATGTGGAAAAACACCGATGTTACCGGTAAGTCATCATCAAGCGGAAGAAGTGAAGAAACCATAAATCTTGTTGTTCACCCTTTGGTTTCCTACACAAAACTGGGGGGTTATTAATTCCCTTGCAAACTTTGATAAGTGTCTCAAAGCCGTAGACTTGTCACAGTGACAAATTTCATAAAACTAAACTCAAGGTTATGACGGTTTTAAAAAAATCTCAAAATGGGAAGATGAGTGGGGAGAGTAAGTAACTTTTCTCTGAAGGATGCATGCACGGTCAAAGGTTACCGACATGCGCTTAACCCCTTGGTACTGCAGCCAGCCTCCCTGGTTTTAGGACACCATTGGCAAACCAACAGTTGATCAGATAACAACCAGAAAACGAACAAATGCCTCTACCCTTAAAAAATTGTAAATTCATTCGTGTTTTTCAGCTTGAAAATTACTTTTCAAGTGGAAATTCGCGTAGGTTTCCATACTTTAGAGGTCGGCCTCCCAGCACCTCAATAAGTTACATTCGAATACACGAATTCTGAACCATACAGAGGACCATCACTACCTTTATAAATCACCAGCGTTATCTATCCAAAATGACTAATACAAATTGTTATCTGCTCGCATTTGGCAGTCCAACGAGTTTCTTCGACTACATATTTTATCTTTACTTAGGTATTTCCATTATTTTTCAAGTTGTGGAGGTTCTCTGTACCGCATTTGCTTTTGAACTTATAGGTCGAAGGCACAAAATAGCCATATTTTTATGCTTCTATTCAACTAGTAATAAAAGCATGCTGTGATCAGCATGCGCCCCTTTTTCAACATTACAACGAATCAGGTAATGAAAACACCAACTTATATCACGGACATCTGGCTGCAAATTAATCAAAATGTGCGCTACTATAATAATTGCATTCATTTGGTCCTCTGTGATATTGAGCTAAAATCGATAGTCGATTTGACATTGAAGCTATTATGAAATTTAAATATTTTACTGAAACTGTTCTCTACACTTTAGTATTAAAAAATCATAACTTGGTGAGAATAACTGCCATGATGCTTTAATTAAGAAAATGGCTGAAATCTCCTTGATTAAATCAGGCTATAAACATTACATTGCCCCATTAAGAAAACAAATGGATTTAATTCAAATTGCCAAGCGATTTAAGCTTCATTAAATTGGCCACCAACATGCATGAGTTCGGTAATTTTGCATACATAACCTCATCCCAAAGTACTGTCAGTAAAGCAGACGATGACAGTTGCCATTTCATGTTACTGTATAAGCCCTTATGTGAAATGCTAAGCTTCAGCTCAAACTGCTCTAATGAAATAATCAAAACTAATTATCTTTAATTAGGTCTTTATTCCAGCAGTAAACAAAGACTGGCCAAAAGTTGCTGATCAATGCTGTTATCGTGACCCAATGTTCAAGACAAGCAAGCAATAGTGTTCAGAGAAGAAGAAAAAAAAATCATTGTCAAAGACTTCTACTTATCAATCTCTCTTCACACTAAGCCGCTGTATGATGGCGCAAAATAACGTCAAGATCTCTCGTGTTTAAGGAAATCAATAGTGGCGGCTCGTCCATAGGCACTGCGGAACTGCAGCACCCCCAAAAAAAAGAAAAATGAAACTAAAAGCATACCTAAAATTGCAGTATATAGCAGAATAATGTTTTACTCCTTTCAAAT
>JAQGBW010001620.1:0-24536 GCA_034698625.1 Julus scanicus | reverse complement strand
CAAACTTGTTTATTAATTTTAAAAAAATCTACCATTTCAAAGTCAAAAACGAATTAATTATACAATTGCTGATTTATAAAGCTATTTTAAACAATGTTTATTTTTATTTAATATCTTTTTGTTTGGCTGAAAGTAGGTTTCAAAATTTCACCCATTGAAAGTGATAGGGTTGTGATCCCCCTTAACAGGAATATTTTCTGCATATTTGGTACACGTTTAATAGCTTTTGATATTAGCCAATCTTAAGAGAATAATAAACCCAAATTCTACAATGGTAAAATCTTCAAAAGTTTTTAAATATCGGATAATTTATAATAATTAATGTTATGATTTTATTAGTATTATTTTAATTTAAAAATATTACCATTGCAAATATAGGTTTCACGAAACGTTTATTTCAAATATATCCCCCAAAACAATTTTGCATCCAGTCAGAAGTATTTCTGATACAATCTTTACTTATCCCAAAATATCCTCATCACAGCCTAGATCAACAGAGAAAGTGTTTGTTATTTTAAAAAAAATGAAATTATATAAAGCCCTATTTAATTCTGTTAATACTGAACCAACAGTGCAGTACTTGATGGAGTAAAACATTTTTGATGCACCCTGTATTTAAGTGCTAAAAAGTTTAATTATGAGTTTTACTGAAAAATCATGATTATGTTAACAAAAATACTGTAGATATTAAGGTTAAGTGAAAAAGCTGTTTGATTATACACACAGCTAGGGCATAGCGAGCGAATGCATTCATGAATAGTCAAGTTGTCCGAGACAGAGGGCGCCACATGCATACCTCCTCAGCGCCATCTATGGTCGCTTCAACTGCCTTTAGAAACAAGACTATTTCGTCATTTTGTGGAAATTGCTGAAACAAAATCACTTATTTTACAACTCTGTGTTAATTTCTTAGCAAAATTTTACACTCTTGCCTGTGTACTGTAGAAAAATGTCATTTTCAATTGCAAAAATTAAAATAAAACATGGTTATTTCACAATAATATATATATGTATATATATCAACTTAAAAAAAAATCACGAAGGCAATAAGACAATCCATGATTTTTAGACGAATATTTTTGTTAGTTTTTTTTCAAAAAAATCTATCTATACTGAATAGTCACAGGATGATGATGGTGATGATGAAGATGATAATGAAAATACAGTCATACGAATCCGATGGGGAAAGGGGTCAGAGGTGAAAGGTTAAAGGGAAATATTTTCTTAAGCTAAATCACCGCAGTTTTTAAAATAAATGAAAAAACGTTAGGGGCAACTATATTATTGTGAAAGATATACAACTAATCACGAGAAACACTGTTTTACAAAAAAAAAAAAAAAAAATTAAATATTCCCAATGCTATAATTCAGCACTCGATTTCAACCTTAAAATTAAATCACCAGAAAAAGTGAGGAAATTATACAGATTTTTCACATATTCTATTATGAAAATTTCTTAATCCGATAGACTGGTCAGTTCATGAATTTTCCACACAAAAAATATATACAGGGTGGACCAGAATTCCTCACCACCCACTTTTTTCTTAAATCTTTTAGTTATGAAAATTCTGTTAATGGGTTTATAGAGGAAGTCACGTGTTCTCTATCCACTAATGTTGTCAGATTTTAACTATAACCATTTGTTGACGGAAATCCAAATAATAACTCGTTTCCCTCAGTTCTTAAAACATTACAACAAGTTCAAATAACTGCAATGATGACAAAAACAGTTGATTTCATACAATCAGCCCATTCTCTTCCTTTTCCCAATTTGACATTTTGTCCCAAGTGTTACGGGTCCCGAGTTATTATTTGGATTTCCGCCACCAAAAGGTCGTAGCTCAAATCTAACAACATTCCTCTTTAACCCCATTAACAGAATTTTCATAACTAGAAAGTTTAAGAAAACAAGTGGGGTCGCGAGGAATTTTGGTCCACCCTGTATATGAAAATCAAAATTAAAATTTATTTGAAAATTATATCTAGCGAGTTTGCAAGCTAACGTGTTAATTTTCAGAATTTTTAGGGAAATATGTGAGAAAATAATTATTTTTAAAGTCAAACCAAATCCTGGAAAATTTAGAAAAAATTATATTACACAAAAAATGACATAATCCAGATCGTTGTCCAGAGCCCAAAACCAAATAGTGACAGAACATTTTTTAAAAAAAATATACAAATGTTAAAATTATTCACGAAATTCTTCGTTTTCCAAAATCACTCGCGTTTGAACGACCATCTTCAAGGAATGTAGTGTTGAGTGGAACTAAACATTGAAGCAGTGGCTCAAATGTCACTGGCAAGGTGTTAAGGGAATACAAAAAATGAAATAAAAAAAACATGTTGGTCAAGATATACATATTCACCGATTATCTTCGGTCCATATTCATCATGTCGGGATGTTTCCGATGACTAGCTCACTTCCAATTCGGTCATGAATTGGGAATAAACAACGACGATGACTTTAAACGGAGGGTGAAATGGAAGAAGAGCAAAGGGGGTGAAAACAAACAAAAAATGAACAACAGCACTGATGAAACAAATGGTCCTAAACTCTATACCGGCAATTCAAACATGTTACTAACAATAATGAAGTTTATAGAAATTATTTCAAATGAATCACTTGATTTGTTTTTTGTACAGTCTTCAGCCTGGTGAAAAAAAAACAATAGAGATTTCTATTGTTTTCTATTGTTATTTGGAACGTTGTTTTCTATTGGTTTTATTGGTTTCAATTGTTTTCTATTGTTCAGTCAATACAGCTAAACCATAGAAGTCAATACAGGAACCATAGAAAACAATTAAAACCAATAAAGTGTCCAAATAACCATAGAAACCAATAGAAATCTCTATTGGTTTGTATTGTTTTTTCCCCAGGGCAGGCATTTTTACAGAATTTTACCATTCTCCAGGGGTTATTCATAAGAGGCAATTCAAAAGCCCCCCTCCCCTACTCCCTGTCCACATGGTGTCCATTTTCCAGTGGACTGAGTCTAAAAATGTTGTTTTCCAGAATACAATTTATACATATGTAGATGACCCCCATCACAACTACTGAATTAATTTTTAAAGGAATTGAATACAATTTTCAAAAAATACATAAGGGGCCATTCAAAAAGGACGTCCTCGACCTTCTCCCTCCCCTTACTCCCTGTTCACCTGTTGTCCATTTTAGCCCAAAATCATCCTCCACCCCCCTCATAGACGTTTATAATTTTTTTGAAAAGTAGGAAGTTGGGTGTCCAAAAAATCTGTTGGAACATACAAAGACCCATTCAATAAATTTTCAAGCCCTAACCTCGCTACCAATTCCACATTTTACCAGATTTTTGTGATTAACGGAAATTTCCTGACCTCGAAGGGAAATTCGAGCATAAAATTGGTGTTTAACACAAATTTAGGCATAATTCCCGACTTTCCCGAGGTTTTAAAAATTCAATTACATTTTGGATTAGGGACACATTTCTTCTGGTGTCCATCTCACGGTGTCTATCTCAATTTCCCTGACATTCCAGGATTTTTCAGCTCATGGGATCCCTGCTGCAAAACGAGGTGGGACGTCCACAATGGCTTCCCCCTTCCCTCTCCCTCTCCTTGTCCACAAGCCTTTTTGAATGACCCCTGATTGGGGCCATGTTAGTTTTGTTTAATAACAAACTGAAAAAATGGTAAAAGTATACAAAAATTCTTTGGAAGGTAAGATAAAATAATTTCTATAACCACAAATCGAGGAGTAAATCATTGGCATTGGCGGGATAGGGTTTAGGGCCACCTAAACGAGAGTGCTATAGGCAAGGAGGACCAGAGGGTTTGTTTTAAGATGTCCAGTTGACGGATGACCAATCGCACAGGTCGTTTATGTCCTCGTTGTGGTTGCTGGATCTTCTTGCTGGCCATCTTCTTAAAAGGGGTAAGTGGGGGGATATTTTTAGGGGTTAGGTGAGGGGTTAATGGGCATTCATCGATCCTGTGTCCCATTAACAATGGCTGCTATGGTAACCTGTCTCACCGGGCGAATAAGACGACTGCTAGAAGAACTTGCTGGACAACTGACCACAATGACCAAGATCTGGACTGGGCGCAGTTGCTCCGATCTAATCAAAGAAATCATCAAGAACATTCCCGTTTAGCCATAACCAGATCTCGACATCATAAAATACGGACGATCGGGTTCACACCACAAACAAACAATGGAAGAATATATGGGACATAAAATGGAATAACGAGGTTCCTAATTGGTAACCGGAAACCCCTTTAGATATACCTGTGCTAACTACGTGTGAGGACAAACATCCGAGGAAATGTCAGGAGATGGGACATTGTGTTTACATGGGCCAAATTAATTGCATCTCAACATGATGGCAATGCAAATACACTAGAAATATACGTAGCTGCAGTGGTCAAAATGCAATGATTGTAAATGTAATAACAAATTTAGATTTTGAAAAGTTATATATACGGTCATGCCATATGATCATATTTGACCAATTTGTATTATGCCCACACATCAGTGTTGGGCAGTAATTGAGTACATTGATGTATTTGAGTAACGAGTAAAAGATTACTGAGTACAAAGAGTAATTTTGAATACAAAATGTACAAAAGTAATTGAGTACAAATGTATTCAAAATGTACAAAAGTAATTGAGTACAAATGTATTCAAAATGTACAAAAGTAATTGAGTACAAATGTATTCAAAACGTACGATTTTATGTTTTTGAGAAACGAGTAAAAGTACAAAAAGTAATTTTGAATACAAAATGTAAAAAAGTAATTGAGTACAAATGTATTCAAAAAGTATGATTATGTATTTGAGTAACGAGTAAAAGATTACTGAGTACAAAGAGTAATTTTGAATACAATATGTACAAAAGTACTTGAGTACAAATGTATTCAAAACGTACGAGTACATTGCCCTCGATTACACAAAATGTACTCGCAATGGGTGATTTCTCACATAATCTGAAATAAAGTACAATATAATATATAAGTAATCTTGTAAGAATGAAAATACTTTTAAGTAAGTAATTGAGTAATTTGAGTAACGCAAATAAATACTTGAAATGAGGGTTATCCTAATAGCTAATACAAATGCGTGACCTTCGACATTCCAAACCAATTGGTATCATAATTTTTTACATTTCTACATGATCCTTTTGTTATTGAATGTTCTGTTCTTCTTTTCCTTTAATTATTAAGATTTCCCTTTAATTTGCGTTCTCATATTCATTTGGAATTTTTAAAATTGTAATAATTTCTGCTTGTAATAAAACCTACGGTGTTTAAAATAAATTGAGTTCCCCGAACAATACTTGTGCAATCCGCCTTACTCGTAATCAGTAATCGGTACTCATTGTACGAGTACTATAATTACAATACAAGTCATACTATGGAGTATGATTCCACAGGTACTCGTAATTACACTAGTACTTCTGCACACGAGTATATACATTTGCCCAAGTTTGATTACTCATTTAATATGACTACTAATTACATGTACTTTACTTAACTATAGAGTATGATTCCACTGTAATCGTACTCATGAGTACAATTTTCCCATCACTGCATGTGAGATACATGCTGTATATGACATGCATATAATATGCCCATACATGCCCAATTTCTAATATGACAAAGAGGTTCAACATGTAAAGTGTTTATGATATATAATATTGATATCACAGATTCCACGAAAAGGACTTAGGGACACCCACTGGTTTTAAAAAACGCTGTTGTAGATATTCTAAAACTGTTATTATAATACCACAATTTCATGGCGAAAGGCTAGTTTTAAAATACATGAAACTGAATACAAAAAATGTCTTAAAGCTATAAATTTAAAAGCTGGTGTACATTCAACCGATATATTATATTTTTAGGCCCTTTCAGCAAAAATGTCATCAAATTGGCATACTTAAGCCCTGTTTTTTCTATTAATAACTAGCGCAGTTTGTTGTAGGCTGATGGCTGATGAAACACGATACTTTAATAAGTTTTTAATTTAATAAAAGATGCTTCGCTGGCCAGATGATGATCTCGAAGAAGAGGTAATCAGTTTAATGTTGAAATGGGCAAGTAGAGACATCACGCACGACCAAACCCTTTAATTTTTAAAGTGTTTTTACGAGAGTGATTCCATTTCACCCATTTTTCGAGTGTTAAGGTGAGCGGGATGTCAGCCAATTTTGAGCAGAAACACATCTTCATCGTGAAGCATCTTTTAGTTGAATTTGGCAATTCCAACTTGTTGGCCAACTTTTTTCAACGATGCTTCATCAAAAATTTCAGCCATTAGGAGCATCAATATCACTCTTCACAAAACGAGTGTGACGTATCTAGGGGCTACTTAAAGTCCAGCTGGGAATACAAAAAGGTCTGAAAAATAGCACAAAGAAAATGTGCTGGACAACCGTAACCCAGGCAGCGAAAGATGATCATTAATGAGGACATTTTTAACCAGAATCATTAGCAGAAAAATGAAGAATGTGATTAGGGGATCAATAGGGACTTATCTCGAAAGTGCTGAGTGAACTCAAGTTTACGAATTTTGAAATGCACGGTGTCACAAAATATTTGTTCAAAAATGAGGTCACAGTAATGAGAAATTGTAAAATTTGGTAATTTAGCTAATAATCTAAAAAAATAACTTCAAATTTAACTTGTGGATGTATACAATCAAGGAAACAAACATTACCCTATGATTCTTTCACATGTACACTGCTAAGGGTTCCCTCTTTTTTTAGAATGAAATTTCCTGACTTTCCGGGTTATTTTCAAGACATTTTTAACCTTTTCCAAGGCAATGAAAGATTAACACTTTAGTATTTCTTACTTTTTTTTACTTTGCTAAGATATTTATTTGTAGAAAAATGGTAAACAAAATTGGAACATGAACATTTTAAACTAAAAATACCAATCATGGTTTAACACTTTATGGCATATTTTTATCAGCATAGTCTTGGTCAGAAATATTCCAGGACGAAATCGAAAAGCTCCCTGACTTTCCAGGATTTTCCAAGTTGTGGGAACCCTTCTGCAAAACGAGGTGGGATTGCCAGATTAATCTAGTATTGGTCAGAAATATTCCAGGACCAATTTGGAAAGCTCCCTAATTTTCCAGGTATCTTTCATGTCTTTCTCAAGTTCCCTCACATTCCAGGATTTTGCAGGTTTTTCCAATTATGAAAATGAGAGGTAATGAGAACGATTTGGTATTGCCACATTTATCTAGATTTGCGATTATCATTTTTTTAAAATTTATTTTTCCAAATTAAATTCATAATTGTAGAAATCGATTTTATGAATTTATATTATGAAACACATCAAAATTGGTGCAATAAAGACAATTCAGAAAAGCATAACCGCTAAAACTGGATCAGAAATTCTTATCAATTCACTGTTAACATTTTGGCATTGCTCTGAAATGTTTCAAATGTAAGCAAAACAAACAAACTTTTCAAAACAATTTTGAGTAAACAAACTTATTCAAATTTAGTGAAGTCATTCATTATTAAAAAAGTGAGTAATCATATGTAAACAATCCAAAACGAACCTATAACTCAAACAAATTTTTAAATCCTAAACTTCTAAAAAAAAGTGCAGTGTAGACATTTAAATATACTACAAGTACGCAGTTTAAAATAGGGTTTTTCAAAATATTCAAGTATACTTTGAATAAAAAAAAACCATCCACCGTTCAATTAGAAAGTTCGGAGGCATTGCAAAACGATCGTTGGCTCTCATTGCGCCAGGGACTTATTCCAATAATGTCAAGTTTTAAATTTGAGTGAGATAAATGATGCTTGCCTAAATGTGCTGACGTCATCTAACGAGACTTTTTTTTACTAACTTTTATATAAAGCGTTGCATAATGACGTTGCAGCAAAGAGCTGTTTTCCGATGAAGCTGTTGGAAATTAAATTATGCGAACAAAATCCAATTCTTTTAAAACGTTTGAACAAAGAAATACCTCCTTGAGTGGTGTTTGCACTTCATACATCTCCTACATCGACCACTCCTAAACATGGGCTTTATAACCTTTACTCTCACTTTTAAAGTGATGGTGACAATCTGTCTTATTTCGGTTACAGCGCTCCCTGGTGGCGTATGAGCTTAAGTATGATATTTACATCATGGTCGCAAATTTTGTATTAAATGACACATTTCATAAACCAATAGAATTTTCAATAGTTCTTGACGTACTATATACCGTATTGATAATGTACACCGAGTCATAAAAAAGTGGAACCTAATAAAAAAAATTCACAATTTCGTGAAAAATGCTTCGATTTAAATGCAATTTGGCACTTACATAGAACAATAGTGTAGGAACAAAAATTAACTATAAAATGTGCTCAAAATGTTCTCGGGTGGCCTTTACACAAGCCCGGAATCTAACGCGTCATTCTTTGATTGACGAATTGATTATACGCTGGCCGAGTTCAATCCAAATTTTATTAATTCGTAGTTTCGAATCTTCGATATTATTAATCTTCGATTTGTAAACCTTTTCCTGGAGAACTCCCCAAGTTGTGTAATCCACTGGATTCAAGTCCAGACTTTTTGGTGGGCAGTGGTTTGGCGAGATGAACTGTGGCGTTTCCGGTTGCAGCAGTTCAAACTTTCTAGAGCACGGTGAGCGGGTTGAAAAATGAAAAAATCCGAGATTTGTCGCATGTCCGGAATATGTTTTTGTTCCTATACTTTTGTTCTATGCAAGTGCCAAATTTCATTTATATCGAATCATTTTTGACGAAGTTGGGATTTTTTTATTGGGTTCTACGTTTTTATGACTCACAATGTGTATAATTATTCAATGGCTGCATATAGTGTAAACATGACTATATAAGGCTATTCAAAGGCAAACTAAGATCCATTTATGGCTATAATGACCCACATATCCATATATAACTTTTCCACCCTGACTTAGGGTTAAAATTACAAAAGACAGTCCTTAAATGGTTAATATATTATTTGTACATGATAGTTAAAATTTCCGATGAATTAATAATCATGGATAATGTTGTGATTGCAATTATTTCCATTTTTTATATCAGAACCAACCCGATCGTGCCGTATTTCAACCCATGGACAAACATGACCCTTAATGGACAGTAAACAGAGGGGTTTCATCCATGCCCAAATACAGGGTGTCTCACTCACCGTGTGGCGTTTCTTTGCTTTCCAAAACTGAAGCTTGTTGATTGCCCCCGATGACCGATTCCTCGTTACTCTGATGATAAATGGGGGCAATTGTGGCCGTGCATCTCAGCTTCATTTCTCCTTGCTTGAAATGATTTTCCCTTACTATAAACTCCAACCCCAAAACAGAAGTTTCTAATCCATCTTCATCATGGTGAGGGGGAAATTCGTGCAAATCCTCTTTGCTGGGCTACAAAGGAAAACAAAGTAGAAAAAAAAACTATTATATAAACGAGAAATTGTAGGAAATTTCATAACCGATATCCCGACACGAACGTGTGCGCCATCCCCAAATTGCTGCAGAAATCAAAAGCAATTAAAAAGAAATACGAAATTGTCGTTATCTCAACCAAACTTGCTGACTGCTAAAAATTGGAAAAGAGAAGAAAAAAATCGCCAACTCCGCATAATACATCTGAAAATGTGCTGACAAACCATAATTCACAAATAGATCGCAAATATTGATAAATCAAGTAAAAAAACAACGAGATTTTCTAGCCATTATGAAGTTGATAAGAAATTGATTTAATTATTTCGAGGGTTTATGAAATGGAGTGCTAAAAACAAAAGCACTATTGGTGAGGTGCACGAAACTCGCATTAGTGTAATCGATGATTAACCATGGTTTCAGCTTGATAAAATTGGCTGATTAAACCGATTTTTACAGGCGACAAACTAAGTAACTTACTTAGTCGAAAGATATGCTTCAATTCAACTATAAACTCTAAAAATATCATTTTTTGTTGTTGAAACTATTGCATCTGATTTACTTCAGCAACTTTGACGAATTTGCAAAATAAATACCCAAATTCGCTAACGAGTTTTCCAAATGGAAAAAAATGAAACAATTAATTGTATAAAATTACTTGGCGTCCATGAAATCCCTACATAAAAGGTGAACATACAGTAGATGTATTAGATAATGACAACACTTGTTAGAGCTGTTCATTTTAGTATTAAAGTATTTCATCAATTATAAGATGTAATTTTTCCCCATAGAAGCATCTCTAAAAACGGGGTGCGTCTTAGAATCGCGAGTGAGTCTCCTACATTAGGATACACGTGACCAAAAACCGTATACCTGGATACATGTGACCAGAAAACAAGTATACCTGGATTCAAGTGGTCAACGATGACCAACACCCCAGATCTATATTTTTCGTTAGATGAATATTTTCCATTATATTTTTTCAAATATAATACCTGAAATGACGTACCTAAAAGTCTCTTACTCATGAGGGCATTGAAAAGATACATTGTAAAAGATAATTAAAGAAATTTATTTTTTCTCAGAATCAAAACTTTTTCAGTAAAGTTTTCTTTAAATGGATGTCGTCTTAAGATTGATGAAATACGGAAATATATATATATATATATATATATATATATATATATATATATATAGCGTTTGACCAGCGTGTATTTTGAATATAACATCAACCCTTTTTGGAGATTGTTATTAAGATCATTTTCTACAGCTTAACTTGTATTTTACTTTTATAAAATTCGTGCACATGTCCCACGTACACTCTTTATTACAATTCTTCCATTGTACAAGTACATGCGTTTATCAATTCTATCTAGTTTTTTTTTACCACGAAAGCCAGCCAATGAGTACAGTGAAACTTGTCTACATTGAACACCCATGGGGACCAGGCTAATTTTTTTTTTTGTTTTGATCATTGATGATCGCATTTTCGATCTTTCTCTGTGTGTTTATCATCATTCTTTTGCTAAAGTCCTTACAGATTTTCCCACATCAATTGCTTGGATAACATCTTTTTCTATCAAATGTCAATTCAGTGTAGCTTTATTTGCTCATCTTGCTTGATACTATGATTTGAAATTGGCTACCAGCACCCAAAATAACTAAAGACTAAATAAGAGAATTTCCCCTGATTGTTGTAGAGCGCCCTCTAGGTGTTTAAATGGGAACTCAATGGTCAAGTGTATTATGTAGAGAGGTTAGACCCATCCTGAGGACTGAAAAAAGTGTTTAATGTACAAAGTATACAGGTGTTCATTGTATCGAGGTCTGTTCTAATGTTATTTCTATGGAAGCTCCCACATGGAACAGAAATACATTTACAATGATTTGCAATGCATTTAAAATACATATAGATTGAGACACCAAAAATGCATTTATAAATGTATTTCAAAATGCATTTTTAGAAATGTATTTCTAAAAATGCATTAATAAATGTATTTCTAAAAATGCATTATAAATGTATTTCAAAATGTATTTTTAGAAATGCATTTCTAAAAATGCATTAATAAATGTATTTCTAAAAATGCATTAATAAATGTATTTCTAAAAATGCATTTATAAATGTATTTCTAAAAATGCATTTATAAATGTATTTCTAAATACATTCAGAATACATTTTGAAATGCATTTCAGTGTCTCAATCTATATGCATTTTTGAAATGCATTTCTTTTCCATGTGGGCTGTCCGGGACCAACCAAAAGTGTTCAAGTTAGGGAGGTGTTCACTTTATAAAGGTGTTCAATCTGACAGGTTTCACTGTAGCAAGTTTTTTCGCTTTAAAATATCGCCATCACTTGAGAGGCCAAAAAAAAAAAAAAGAAATGTAGCGTCCAGTATGGATGGAGGATGTATAGCATATCCTAGAAGCTGACAATATCTAGTGCTTGGGTCATACAGTCAGCTTTTATTTAGACAGTTCCTCGCATCGATCTTGCAGCTTGACACTGCCTGGTCTTACAATGTCAATAGACTGTCCAAAAACCCGACTGGGCATCCATTCAAGCAGGTAGAGACAAACCGAGGCCAACCAGATGGCAAAAATAGCACTCAACCGATGGCCACTTTCACGGTTTAATATAATGACAACGGGGAAAAAAAAATACTGAAAAATTCCTCGCAGCATGCATACTGAAGCACTGTGGTATATGAAACAAAAAAAAAAAATGTCTTGCGGTATATATACCATAGGGCTGAACGTGACATAACTTCAAAAATAAACTGTCCATGCTCCTTTGATTTACGTCGAGTAAAGTGTGCCCATGAAACATTTAGTGGTGACAAACTTTAAGGTACTCATAGGGACTTGAAAAGATTGACACGAAACGAAAATGTCATGTAGCAACGAGCATTGGCATCAAATCGAAAAATATGCTCCTCGAATAGCAAAATATACCTAAAAACAGAAACGTGTGTGGGATGGATCGGGATGGACAAGGAGGAATATTGGAAAAAAAAACTAGAGGGAATTGGATGCATGGATGAGTAAAAAAGTGGCGGGGTAAAAGAAACCAAGACCGAGAAATTTATGAAGAAAGACAGGAGAAAAAGCCAAAAGACGAAAAAAAAAATAATGGACACTCGATAAGAAATAAGATGGAAAACGAATACACGAGTGTAGCAATGCAGGAGTAGAAGTTAAGTGACAAAATGGACGTGACTGGGCATTGCTAAGAGTGCTTGGGGTGTTGGTCATCACCTCCCTTTTTATCTATGGAACGAAAAATCAGCACATTTTATTATATAAATTTAATATAAGTGTCCAGCTTTACAGCATTCTCCTTAAGTGCTACACAAGGGTATGCCACGTATTGGTACTTCCTGGGTGGAAAGGGGACATTTATAAAAGACGTCCTCAAGAGGGGGTAAGCAGGGGGAGGGGGGGTAAATGGGGTCTGGTGGCATGTGGACAGGAGGGAGAGAGGGGGTAGCCATTGTGAACGTGCACTAATGATGGCATTTTTTAGTTCCTGGATTTTCAGTTTAATTTAGTTTAAAATAAAAATAAAATGGGGAAATGGACACCAGAAAAATATGTTCCCAGTCCAAATCGAACTTAAATAACTTTTGAAAATTTAACTTTGTGTTAAAGACTAATTTTATGCTAGAATTTCCCTTCGAAGTCAGGAAATTTCTGTTTATCAGAAAAATCTGGAAAATAGTACTTGGAAATTTATAAGTTTGGCTTTGTTTGTTTCAAAAAATTTTCTTGGGGGAAGGAGTGGAGATTCTTGGCTAAAATGAGCACCATGTGGACAGCGGTTGGGGGTGGAAGGGAAGAGAGGTGCCTTAGAGGAACACTTTGTATCATCAGTATTCATTTTCAAAAGTAATTATTTTTGAAATTTACCAACCACTTCATCAAAAAATATGAAACAATTTTAATTCGTAGGCTAATAATCTGATAAAAAATGCAATTTCATTAAAATAAAATATATGACGTCTATCAAATATACGAACAAAATATGCGAATAAAATATATAAATAAAATATACGAATAAAATATATGAATAAAATATACGAATAAAATATAGAAACAATTTAAAACCCATACAGATTATCGATTCTCCACGAATAAAGATACGTTTTTTCGTTAAAATAATTTCTAAAAATAGTAGCTTTATTTTTGGATTACCAGTATGATATTTAGCTTGACCTTAAAAGAGCCGGCCCTTAGTAGAAGTATAGATTATATAACCTTTATATTTCGCTGATTTTCCGAGGAAAATGCGGTGAAAGATGCTAAGTGCAGCCTAAAGGCGAGTCGGACATTGGTAAACTTTTCCATATTTATCTTAGAGATGAAAAGGCCCTCGTCAGCTAGGGGTCAATTGACCAGTGTCCATCCCTATTTCGCCTCCAGTTAAATCAACGTAATGCTGGCAGGTATAGGGGGTGGAAAAAGGCAATTTTGCATAAATCCGCGATGCAAACAGAACTGGTGCGGTTTGTCAAACAGGAAACCAAAAACACGTCCTAATTTACGCAAACTGCAGCTTCAAAACGTCATGTTTGGACAGCTAAAATCCTTTCGGCAACATCAATTTAACACCAACGCTACTTTTCACAAATTCAATATTTTCATCAGCTACACCGATAGACGACGCTGCCAAATAACCATTTATTCAACTGGAAAACCCCTAAATATGGCTTTTTCAATATACGACTAGACTAGCGGTCGGGGAACTTTTTTAACCATTACCCCAAAATATTTTTGCGTAAGTCGATATTACACCTCCCCCTCCCCCCCATTCTGAAAAGAAAACAATCAATGTAAATTTTAAATAAACATTATTTATTGAATTAATTTACATTTACAAATTTATAAAAAAAGTTACATGAAAATAGTAAGTATGTAATAGAGTAGAGTCTACTTTAAATATTAGAAAAATTTCCCAATTACCCAAAAAAATTTCATTTTTACCCCATTTGGGGTAATTTACCCCGGTTCCCCGACCGCTGGACTAGACCAAAAATTGGTCACTTCCAGACATAGGGGTCATAAGGTAAAAAGGAAGTCCCCCATGACAAAATGTGTACAGATATTACTGCGTTATTCTTTTAAAATGCTACGAGTTAAATATTTTACCAAAAAAAAAAAAAAAAATGAATTCTAAAAAGTGTACCCACTGTGCCCCGGTCTCCCCTATATATTCTTGTGATAGTCTCGCTTATATTTATAAATTTGAATTTGAATATAAATGAAACAACAAATTAGGTCATTTACATATTCAATGCCCTCTAAAATTATATTTGTAAACATCCACTTCTGATGTAGCAAAACATGTATTTTCATGGTTGTAAAACAATTAAAAATTTAATTATTTATCAAAGCTGAATATCTAAACATTCTTAATAATAATAAAAAAATGTATACAGATTCTGAAGGCTTGCTTGCATATTACTGCGTTATTCTTTTAAAATGCTACGAGTTAAATATTTCCTCCCCCCCAAAAAAAATGAATTCTAAAAAGTGTATCCACTGTGCCCCCTATATATTGTTGTGATAGTCTCGCTTATATTTAGAAAGTTAAATTTGAATATAAATGAAACAACAAATTAGGTCCTTTACATATTCAATGCCCTCTAAAATTATTTTTGTAAACAATACTACTGATGTAGCAAAACATGTATCAAAGCTGAATATCTAAATATTCTTAATAATAAAACACACCATATCTCCAGGCCACAATAATCCAGTTATAACGTATGCATTTTAAACATGCAAATTTAGAATAAACAAGTGAAAACATGCACATAAAGAGATAATTACATTTCTACATAATATTCCAAACAACTGTAATTAACCCGAGTACTGCACTATCGTCTGATTTCCATAAGAGATGAGGCGTTTTATAGAGCTCGATTAATTAATGCTCATTAAATTTCGTTTTCCGACACACCTTTCCCTGGTGGCGACTTCTAGTGACAAAATGGGTATTTTGGTCCATCAGTCCACTCGAACACATTAGGTTTTTGGTATTTCAGCAAAGCAGAAAACCAAACCGAGCAAAAGCAACAAAATTGCAGCATTGATTACCGAAAGAGCGATGGACAATTGCAAAGAGCTCCTGTATAGTGATGGATTAGATCGACGTGATTATAGTACATGGTTAGGATGAGAGGATGTCTGACATTTGTGATTCATTGTCGGCACGTATTGACGAGCACTGCACGAGGGTTTCCGCGAATGATTTCTCCAGGAGACCGTGGAAACTGTCACAAAATGTCTATTCTACAAATAAGCATTACCGGTCATGTTATACTTTATCCACTATTCTGTTGGGAAAAAAAAATTATCCTCATTTCTATAGAATTGTAGCAAATTTTGCCCGTGCTTCTAATGAATTCTTTCCATAGGATTTTGAAGGGTCCTCAATAGAAAACTATCTAAGAAACTTGTAGATTAACAGATTCGTACAGTTTCAGAGACTAGGAAGACATTAGAGATGCAGATGGCTAAGTGGGTAAAGGTGTTAGCTGGCATTTGAAGGGTACTAGGTTCGATCCCCTGGGTGCATGAACCTCATTTTTTGTATTTGCAATGCGTTGTATATGACCTAAAATAAGACACTTGTTTGGTATAAATAGAAGACTCTTGGTTTTAAGTCTGCCTAAAAGTATGAATCCTGTCTACAAGGAATTGACACTTTAAGTGTCTTGGAGTCAGACTTTTGTTTTTACAGTGGATGGAATTTCAAATCAAGTTTCATAAATTTTTAATAAAAACCAAGGCCGTATATTATAGCATATTTTAGGATTTTAGGGGAATTGTGTCCAGAATCTTGGGGTGGACTATTTTGGCTATATATATATTTAGGATCGCCAGTATTGTGAAGTTCCAGGCAGAGCCAAAAAATTGGCTCTGGTGAAATAGAAATTCCGTTTTGTCCTTAGAAAAATTCAGTTTTATCCTTAGAAAAATCCAGTTTTATCCCCTAGAACAATTCAGTTTTATCCTTAGAAAAATTCAGTTTTATCCCTAGAACAATTCAGTTTTATCCTTAGAAAAATTCATTTTTATTCTTAGAAAAATTCAGTTTTATCCTTAGAAAAATTCAGTTTTAACCTTAGAAAAATCCAGTTTTATCCTTAGAAAAATTCAGTTTTATCCTTAGAAAAATTCCGTTTTGTCCTTAGAAAAACTCCGTTTTATCCTAAGAAAAATTCAGTTTTATCCTAAGAAAAATTCAGTTTGATCCTTAGAAAAACTCCATTTTATGCTTAGAAAAATTCAGTTTTATCCTTATAAAAATTCCGTT
Organism: Julus scanicus; assembly: GCA_034698625.1. Taxonomy (NCBI): domain Eukaryota; kingdom Metazoa; phylum Arthropoda; class Diplopoda; order Julida; family Julidae; genus Julus; species Julus scanicus. Next base: position 7,807 of record JAQGBW010001620.1, on the reverse strand, counting down.
TTGTCCTTAGAAAAACTCCGTTTTATCCTAAGAAAAATTCAGTTTTATCCTATGAAAAATTCCGTTTCATCCTTAGAAAAATCGCACTTTTAATGCAAAAGTGCAATTCCCCTTTTATATTTTGCTAATTGAGTTGACATTTGTAAAAAAATTGGTTTTCGGGGAAAGGGGGTGGGGAGGGAGAGATCTATGCCCCAAGATCCCCCCATATACATACGGCCTTGTTGAAAACTACGTATATTTCTGATATTAGTTTAGTATATCTGAAATGGTAAAAGAATGTTACCTTTCCAGCATTGATCGTCCACGACAATATGGCGGCTGGTTTTGACCTATAAGATGTACAGTTGACATTTACGGTGTCACCAACTTGGTATTTTGGCCTCCCACCCGTTATTTTCGGACCATCTTCTGGCAAATCTGTAAAAGATGAAAAAGAAAATTAATTTTGAATCCCCACAGAAAATCAACTACTACAAGCATAAGAAATAAAAAACACGTACAATTTCATATCAGTGAAAAATCCAAACAATCACACATAAAGACATTATTCAATTAAGCCATTGTTATACACATTGAGTGAAGAATTTAAAAGACATCGAGGAAGATATAATTGAATTTATTGTGTATAAATTTCGGTGCAACCGCAGGTTTTAATCCTCTCAGCTCCGATCCCATCAACCTTAACCACTGACTGGATCAATATTAATTAAGCCTGAATAGACCTTATAGGCAGTCAAAAGCCATGAGAGGCAAGTTTATGCCCTTTATAATTAAACATGGTTAATAAAACCTTAAAGATTTTAATTGCACGCTATCATTCTTTAACCTCTAAATCTGAAGAGAGCGATAAAACTGCACAAATTTCATAATAAACATGGATAAATCGACTTCATTCAGGGCTGTACTTTGAAATCGATGAAATATATGTGCTTGCAAGTTTGATTAAAAGGTGGCGCCACTCAACTTGTACATTATGGAAAATATAAAGAAATAGGGGCTGTATTGAAGATTTTCTGTTTAATCACCGATTTACCAGGGGCGGTCAAAAAGTCTTGCATATTCGTTTATTATTCGAAAACCAGATGTCGTACAAAAAAAACTGAAATAGCCATTTTAAAGAGCAGGAAATTTTGGTTTTAGGTCACTGCATGACGCTTAAAATCACGCAGAATTTCGAACAAACTATCAAAAACAAAATGGCGCCTCACTGGAAAGCGTTCACGCGAGAGTGCTATTCATTTTTCAGTGTTGAAAAGCATGATACCGAGTGGAATTTTAGGAGTTTATAGTGACAAATGTGTTTCACAAAGTACGGTACAGAGGTTGTGTTTAAACTTTAAGAAAGGACGCGGAACTGTAACTGACAAAAAGAGAAGTGGTCGTCGATTTTTGGAAATATCTGCATAGCCAACATAACGCATTTTAGGAGAGGGGTATAAACAATCTAATCAAACGTTGGGATAAATATGTCCAGAAACTCGGGTCTTACATTAAAAATGTGCAAATTTCCTGCTCTTTAAAATGGCTATTTCAGTTTTTTTGTACGACAACTGGTTTTTGAATAATAAACGAATATGCAAGACTTTTTGACCGCCCCTCGTACAATAAGTTTATCCAATATGATGAACCGTTAACTGTTTTCAGCAAGATAATGAGCCATTTCTAGTAGATGGCCATTTAGAGTCAGCCTTGAAAGTCGGGAAATGTGCTTGAAATTAATGTTAAACAGCAGTTTACACTTGTATTTCCAGACTTGGTTGGGAAATTTCTCTCTAGACTCTTTAGAAATGTATTGTTCAGACCTGTCAATATACTGTGGTAGTGAGAGATTTCTTTAAAAATTTAAGAAACGAGTCTGGAAATTATTGAAATATGCTTAAAATGTCCCCCTATCAAATTTGCTGGGCACTCTGAGTATTCTGAAAGATTATGTAAATAATGTGAGATAAGCACTGCACAAAGTCGTTACTCGTTGTTAATTAATTTTTAGTACCCAAGTTCTTTAATCGGTGGTTAACCATTACAGTACTCTGTCGCAACCGCACATTAATCTTTGTTACCAACTCGTCCAGTTAGTGCTAAATTTACAGCAAAATGGCCCATTATCGCTCGCCTCATTTAAGTGCAAATCTAATACTAAAATACTTTCACGAAAATGCTTCGTTGAATCATTATCACTGCATTTCTTTTATTTAATTGCATTAAACGGATGTTAAATTCCCCAGAAAGTACCAAAAAAAAACCCCACCTAAGATTAAGTTTATTTGAGCGTATAAATTTGGGCAGTACATCAAGAACGAAGAAGAAGAGTAGACCAAGGTGCTTTCACTAAGTTTGAAAAGACGAAAGCGGATCTTTTGGCTCTGACCACTGTGGTCATCTTAAACGAATTACTGGCAAGTGAAATTTCGCTCGGCCATTAACTCCCAATGGAAGTCAAATAGCAGTGGAATTAACGACTTTCAAAGTCAGTACATCACTTTGAAGGCATCGAGAAGAAACAAATTGCATTTGATTTAAGTTGATGAACATTTCGCCCAAAATAATGCTCCAGTTAACAGCCTTAAAATAATTGGCAATGATACAAAGGGATGGGGTCTAACAAATGAGAAGAACAACTACAGGAAATTTCCCTACTATAAATTATATAACAGAGTCCTCGCAAAAAATCCCATTTTATAGCCATTGTGTTCGGATTCATGGGAATCTAACAGCTGCACTGACAGTATAGGCGGCGCTGAGATCTCAACTAGGATTATACAAAACCTTTCATTGGTCTTAATTTAGCATAGATGGCGCTATAAATCTACCTTTATACCAAGTGGAGTTAAAGGCACCACATGACTCAGCATGTCTCGCCCGCAAAGGGGTTACATTTGGGTGTTATAAGGTTATTAAATCATAAGGAAAACTAAAAGGAGGTTATTTAGGTGGCTTGATTTAAATGCTGGGAGAGTTCGTCAATTACACTCTATTCACACCAACCTTAATCCACTTCAACTGATTTCCTGCACATGCTCAGATGAATCAAAAATCGGGTTAAGCTAACTGAGTTTGCAAGAATGCAGTTAGATTAACTAACTTTTTGATTCATCTGAGCATGTGCAGGAAATCAGTTGAAGTGGATTAAGGTTGGTGCGAATAGAGTTTTAGTCTCTTTAATCTGGCTCTACTTTGGCATATAAGAGTCCAAATAATCATGTAGACAGCATAAAACTCCTCGTCGTCCATCTTTAAATGCAACTGAAATGGTATTCCAACTTTTGGGGCGCCCTGTATAATAGGTCATGTGCCCTGCCTAAACATGTTCAGCAGTGTGAATTATCACTAACTCAGGCATTCCCCATCATATGAGCATGTGCACGAAATCAGTTGAAGTGGAATAAGTTTGGTGTGAATAGTGTCTGGATGTTGGCTATTCTGTATAGCAGATGGTTGGGGGACTGGGGGAGGCTAGTAGAAAATTAAAGAGGTCTCTGGAGGGTTGACAAGAGGTAGAGGTATTGAATTTTGTTTTGTGGATAGAATGAGGTGAAGGTGGCAGTTGTAAATCTACCTTTATATAGTTGTTGTTCAGCTGTGGAATGCACAGTTCCATACACAAATTTTTTGAAAATCTTTATTAACTGGGGGATGACTAAAGAGTTAATTAAATAAATTAAAAAATAGATTAAGAATAAATTAAATTAGAAAGAATTCAAGAAAAAAGACTCGTATTAAATGTTACCGATGATATCAAGTGATAGGGGGTGCTGCAGTTCCACAGTGCCTACACACGAGCCGCCACTGTACATCGAGGTAACAGAGGTCCTTGACACATAGGTGGCGCTGTTATTTTACAATAGGTCTATTTAAAACGATCACCAGTTTTGTATTTACTTGTTGATAGAATAACAATGAACTTGCATAAAAACGTTGATTTTGAGTGAAACATTTATGAACAGTAAATCAATTGCCCAAATTGATCGGGAGGAAAGAATGAATACCAGAAGAAAAAAGTAGATACAGAGTTGGTATTCAGTAAAACATATTGATCTTCTGTAAAAAACTGGACAATCCAAGAAGTCATCCAACTCCTAACTGGTTAAAAGTTGTAGGACACCCTGTAAAAATGATACTGGAAATAACAATAAACAAGATTGTTTTTCGTCTATGAATTTGAGGGTGCTTTTTGATAAAGATCATATTGATGTACAATCTAGTACTGCATCAACTAGGAAATGTAAAATGTCAAAGATCTTGAAATAACAGTTATAAATGCATATAAAATGTTTCATATATTCAATAACTGATTCTACATATATCCTTTGCAGGATTACTTCAAAATAGTATGTGGAAAAGTTTTAAACTTTCATATAGGGTCACCCTAAAAGGCCACTCGCAGTCAAGTACAGCACATTTTTTCACAAAAATAATAAAGTTCCCTAAGTTTCTCCCTCGATCTATTGTCATGGAAAATATGACACTGGCAAGCCATTGCGCGAGGACAAAATACAAATTTTGTATTAACAGCGTAAGAATAAGAATGTAAATTCCTTTCTCAACGATATTCGCATCTCAAAAGAAACTGCATAAAATTCATCTCCAAATTCCTATAAATAAATTCCAAAACCGAGGCCCGCGAAATTTCATAAATGCAGAACTCCATCAATGAGATGGATGGCAGTGAAGGCATCAAAATCCACGTTTTATTGACTTCATCGAGGATAAAAATATAAAAAAACGCGTTGCCATTGAGAGGATGGCAAGACCAAGTCCAATTTTTGAAAGCAGTAAAGCATGAAAAACTCATCTTTGATACATAAGTAGCAAAGTTAGAGGCGATCTAGAAAAAAAAAATGAGAATACCAATACTATGAATGGAAAATCTAGTATGAATACATTCGATGCCAGTTTTCTAATCCAATTTTGTATTGGACAAACAAAAACTTATTTATTCTACTCTTTCTAAAAATAACTACATAATGCTACTTTTTTGTAACAAACTATTTTTTGAATTTATCATGGTTTTGACGAAAATGGCATTTATTAAAAAAAAATCTTTCTTTGGACTAATACAGTCATGTATGGGCTATAAGTAACCCTTGATGACCCATATACTATAGCCACGTAGGGGCCATACTTGTCATTTGAAGAGCCATATATAGCCATGTATGGACCATACGTGACCCTAGATGGGCAATATATAACCATGTATGAGTCATATTTGTCATTTGATGGGTCATACTATCTAGCCCTTGATGGGTCATATCTGGCCCTTGATGGGTCAAATCTGGCCCTTGATGGGTCATATCTGGCCCTTGATGAGTCGTATTTGGCCCTGGATGGGTAATATTTGGCCCTTGATGAGTCGTATTTGTCCTTTGATGGGTAATATTTGGCCCTTGATGAGTCGTATTTGGCCCTTGATGAGTCGTATTTGGCCCTTGACGGGTCACATTTGGCCCTTGATGGGCCATACCTGGCCTTGATGGGTCACATCTGGCCCTTGATGGGACATACCTGGCCCTCGATGGGACATATCTGGCCCTTGATGGGTCGTATCTGGCCCTTGATGGGCCATACCTGGCCTTGATGGGTCACATCTGGCCCTTGATGGGTCACATCTGGCCCTTGATGGGACACATCTGGCCCTTGATGGGATATATCTGGCCCTTGATGGGTCGTATCTGGCCCTTGATGAGTCATATCTGGCCCTTGATGGGTCATGTCTGGCACTAGATGGGTCACATTTGGCCCTAAATGGGTCACATTTGACCCTTGATTGGTCATATCTGGCCCTTGATCGTATGATCTACTTTTTAAGTAATTAATTGTTTTTTAATTTAAACAATTTAAAACATAGGCCAATGAAACACATACAAGGTACACATTTAAAATATATCTTGAATATCTTAAATTCGTTTTAGTAAATATGATTTTTCATTTAATATACACCACATTGACAGAATACAAAATCTGTTTTATGAAGTCTTCAGGAAACATATTTCACACAACCTGTGCATGTATTTTTTCCCCATTGAAACTTCATGTTCCGATCGTTAAAGTTCCGATTTCTCTCTCATTTTAAGTGCAAACCTTCATGAACCAGCTAACACTGACACACACACAACTACCAAGAGTTCTTGCATTTAAAAAAAAAATGCCTGAAGAAATATGAAAATTCCATCCGAAACAAGTCAACCATAAAATACAGTAGAAGCCATCAAATTCAGACGAAAGATTCCCCTCGCCAATATCCCCCTCCTTCCATCCAGAATTTCTTCTAAGAATGACTGATGACAACAATTGTAAGTAAAGATTTTCGCTAGGCTATTTTGCCATTCGAGCACCACTATTCAATTTCATACAATAACGTTAGCGGAACTCCGACTAGGTAAATGCGTTTTCCATCAAACTGTGCAAATATTGGATACCACAAACATACCAATACAACATAGCGCTCATACGTTTGGGGGAAAAAAATGGTAAACCCTCGTTTTTTTTCCCCAACCTATTTTGCGAAAATGAATTCGAGATAAACGCGCAACGAAAATGCAATTTTGCATATGCAAATTCATCTGAAAAGGCAGATGGTTTATAAAATTACATTTTAAAGCTGAATTTGGAAAATACCCAGCATCCACTAAATTATTCAGTACCTCAAAAGTAAGCTTTTACGCAATCTTGGATATATATATTTTTTTTCGAAATTTATAACATGATGCAAATTCCAGTTTTTCATGAGATTTATTTTCTCATCACTAACTTAAAAAAATATCGAAAGAAGTCTTATATCCTACTTTCCTTACCTAACATCACCAATATTCTAACTGTATACATGCATACTAAATGAACACTTTAATAACGTAATACTTTTGAGATCTGGTTTATTAGTTTAGAGGGGTTTATTAGATTAGAGGGGTTTATTAGATTAGAGGAGTTTATTAGATAAGAGGGGTTGTACGGGTATTTATACACCTATACAGCCGATCTTCATACGGCCTTTTTTAATTATGGCACTGTTTCGATTTACGGCCCACAATGTTTCGTTATACGGCCAAAAAAAATGCTGTAATTAACGAAAGCTGCCAAAAATGTGATAAATTATCACAATTTGCACAAACAAGGTCGAATTTGGCTAACAATAAAGCAACTTATGGGTTTCACTTCGTTTAAGAAGGGAAAAAAATGAAAATCACAATGCAGAAAGAATTGATTCGTTATACGACTTTTCGCTATACAGCCAACTTTTCCGGAACGCATCTAGGCCGTAAAGCGAGGTATTGATTCTACAGTAATAAACACAGGTTGAATACACCTGTATTGAACTCGAAGTAACTGATGAATCATGGAAAGAGTCTTGAGGCAAACAGAAGAAAATACACTTTCTTCCACAATTTATAATTTACGGAATTGGGTATAAATATGAAGGCTACCAAAGAATAATTTAAGCACAAATATTTCAATAATCTATTGGTTCATGTTAGTAGAGTAAAGTTCAGTAAACGCCTCCAATGAATTAGTAAATTCTAGCTATTACACCCTGGCCTAAACAACCTGTTCATCCTACACGATATAAAGTTTAGAACACTTTTACTTACTTAAATTACAGATTATGAAATGAAAATAATTAAATTTAAAGATTTCCCCCCCTAAATGTTGGCAATCACCGATAACACCAACGCATTGAAGAAAAGACAACACCAGGGGCAACAATAAAGTAAACGTCCCCATTGAATTAGAAACATTTCATTTCATTTCATTTCATTTTAATACCCTGCGATCAGCATAGGAATGCCATGTGGCAGGGGGGCATGCCCAG
>JAQGBW010001619.1:0-24548 GCA_034698625.1 Julus scanicus | reverse complement strand
GATTTGTGCCAGGGTTTCCATCGGGATTCCCAATGGGATATCAACCGGGATATCCGATGCCGTTTCAACAAGGGTTTTATCAAGGATTTCCTGCAGCAGTTCCGGCAATTATGCCACCTGCAGGTCAAAAAAAGCAAACGTTGGCACAAATGGCTTGTTGGGGTAGTACCGAGTTGGGACATATTAGACGATATTGTCCAAAAAATAAAAAACCTCCTTGGAATGGAGTAGCCGCTGTGAACGGACCTAACAATACAGCACAAGGAAAAGAAGGCCAGGAAGAGGGAGAAGCACCAACCATAGAGTTGACATCGAGGAAGCCGAGTGCGGAGGGTGTTGGACTTGAGACGTCGTGGGATGAGTGGTCAGCATCTCTGGCTGTGACGGTACATGTCGGTGACCGATCTGCAATAATGACTGTGGATACGGGTGCAGTATTGTCAGTGTTATCGGAGGATTACATATTGCACTTTGGACTTAAGCTTTTGCCTGCAAAGCCCTTGCAGAAATTATATGATGTCTCGCAAAATGACATTCGGTTTATGGGCGAAGTGGAGACCCAAATTACAATTGGAGGACGGCAATGTGTCCATCGATTTCGCGTATTACAGTATCCTAAACAAGTTGCATTGTTGGGATGGGACTTTTGCCACCATATGGGACTGGTGATATTGCCTAAATCAGAGTCATTTTGTTATCAGGACGCGCCGAAAGAACAATTTCCTTTTGCCCGAATTAGCAGTGTTGCACGGCCATGCGAAGGAAAGGAGGACATTTTGGAAGTGCCAGTAGAGAGCGGCGTGCCGTCTGAACAGGGGAAGGAACAGATTGTAGGATTGCCGGTGCGATTGTTGCAGCCGGTGGCGTTACCCCCGTGTTCGGAGTCATCAGTCATGTGTTTATTGCCGGCCAGGACATGTGGAGGTGATCTAGTGTTGATTGAGGCACTTCCGTTGGAGGACACCTCTGCGCGAGCGAAGCGTGGAATTATGTTGTTGACCGATAGCCGCTGTTGTCTCTTTCTGATAGCCAACTTGACTGCTGAAACACTAATGTTGGAGGAGGGTGCTGTCGTTGCGTCCATGTCAACAATTTGTGAACTGGAGTTGATGGCGGTGTCTGGAGTGAATGAGGATGGAGTACGGTCGGAATTGGGTGGGGCATTGGAGGATAGCGTATTGTTAGAATCATTATTAACTTTGGGACCCACACTGACAAAATGTCAACGCAGGGAAGTTCGGCAGTTATTGTTGGAATTAAGATGGGCATTTGCCCTGTCCGTTAAGGAATTGGGATTGAGTAAATTGCCACCCTATTCGTTGGATATGGGAAGTAATCCCCCTGTGTACATTGCACCCAGACGCTCATCTCCGAAGGTGCGCCAGATTGTAAAAAAAGGAATTAACCGAAATGTTGAAACAGGGAGTAGTTACTCCAAGCAAAAGTCAATATTCTAGCCCTGTCGTGTTGGTTAAGAAAAAGGATGGGTCAGTTAGGTTTTGTGTTGACTATCGTAAACTCAACCATAATACCATTGTCGACAGTTATCCCTTGCCAAGAATTGATGATGCGTTGAACGCGATGCAGGGTTCAGCATGGTTTGCCACTTTAGATATGATGTCAGGATATTGGCAGGTCCCGATGAGTAAAAGGGATCAAGAAAAGACAGCCTTTTCGTGTTCAGAGGGACATTTTGAATTTACCCGTATGCCCTTTGGGTTATGTAATGCCCCGGCTACAATGCAGCGGGGGTTGGATCAAATTTTTTTACACTTAAAATGGGAAACTTGTTTGATTTATTTGGATGACATCATCGTGTTTGCCCCTACCTTCTCCCAATTTTTGACACGATTAACTTCTGTGCTTAACTTGTTGGTGGGGCATAATATTCGGTTGAAGCCATCAAAGTGGTTCTTTGGCTACAAGCAAGTTAAATATCTAGGCCACATTGTGAGTGCTCAGGGAATGGCTTCGGACCCGGATAAGGTGGTGGCGGTTAGAAATTTTCCAAAACCAGAGAATCGTAAGGCGGTTAAAAGTTTTTTGGGCTTATGTGGATACTATCGTCGTTTTGTTAAAAATTTCGCTATTATTGCCAGGTTGTTGATAAATTTAACTCGTGACAGTGTTCCATTTGTGTGGTCATCGTTATGTGAGGATAGTTTTTTGCAATTAAAAAATGCCCTGTGTTCTGCACCCATTCTGGCAATGTTTAATCCGGGGGCCCCATTACGATTACATACGGATGCATCTCGATTGGGGTTAGGGCAATCCTGTATCAGGGTGACAAGGCGGATCAGCGTGTGTTGGTATATGCCAGCCGGGCGCTGCTTCCGGCGGAGACACAATATACTGTCACGGAGTTGGAGGCATTGGCCATAGTTTGGGCGGCTGAAAAGTTTCGACATTACCTATTTCTTAACAAGGTAACCATTGTTACGGACCACCATGCACTTTGCTACCTTCGATCACTTTAGAATCCCTCTAACCGTTTGGGGCATTAAGCGGCTAAGATGAAGGAATTTGTATATGAGGTGGAGTATTAAAAAGGGTGGGTTACATGTTGATGTCGACTGTTTAAGCCGATATCCAGTTCCGGAAATGGAAAATCAGCCGTTGGTAGAGGATGATGCTTATATTTACTTGTTACAAACCCATAAGGATATGGCACAGGAGCAGCGTGATGATCAGTCGTTGGACGCATTACGAGCTAAGGCAACAACAGAAATAGTGGAACCTAAGGGTTACGTCATTTTGGGGAGGGGGTTGTTATATTTTTTTCATTCATCGGAACCCCCGCGGTTGTTGTTGGTGGTACCATCACAGCTTAGAAATGAGGTTGTTCGTCAGTGTCATGATCACCCTTTAGCGGGACATTTTAGGATCACAAAGACCATGGCACTGTTAACAAGGGCGTATTATTGGCCACAGATGAAGGCAACTGTGGGACAGTTCGTGGGCTCGTGCCCTCAGTGTCAGACAAATAAAATACCTAGGGAACTGACCCCAAGACTTCTGCAACCAATTGATGTTGAGGAGCCTGCAGTTAAGTGGGGTTTTGATTTTGTAGGGCCTTTTCCTGTATCAACGGGACAAGCGGCTTATTGGATTGTTGCAGTCGATTATGGGACACGGTTTTGTGTGGCTGCCCCTTGTAAGCAGGCGAATGCAGTAGCTATCGAGAAGTTTTGCTGTAACCTGTTTGATCGATTTGGGGTCTCTAAGTTCTTTATTTCGGAAAGTGGTACGCCCCAGCTAAGTAAGCATAGGGCGTCCACGCCGTATCACCAGCAGGTGGATGGTCTCACGGAGAGGGTGATTCAGACGTTATTGGTATCGGTCAAAATATTGGCCTTGAGGGGTATCTGTAAAGGGGGGTGGCCTGCAGCATTGGCACGGGCGGTGGCCTCTTATAATTTTTCAACACAGTCATCATTGGGTTGTTCACCATTTGAACTAATGCATGGCTTTTTGCCTAGATTACCGGTCCATAACGTCATGGGGCAACCTCCGGTGGTCGGCCCTGGGATTATTCTTGGGGAGCGATGAAAACTTGCAAAAGAGGCATTGACGAGTGCCCAGCAGAAGCAGAAAATGCACTTTGATAGGAAACACCGATTTGCGGTGTTTAATGTGGGAGACTGGGTGTTGGTTAGAGATTTATCCCCTGCGCGTATGGGCCAGGGAAAATTTCAGGCCCCATATCATGGACCATATCAGATAGTCGAGCGTATTTCTGACCTTTATTATGCGGTACGGGATACACGACGGGGAGACAAGCCAATATCGACTTTTCATGTGAGTAATCTTAAACGATTTCAGCCGCGAAGAGCGCCTCATATTTTGGCCGTGCAAGCGCGACCTTCGGTTTTTGGCGCGAAAAATTTGGTGCGCTTGGTACGTGCAGGTAGACCTACTTACCCTCGGGGGAAGGGGAATAGTGGACTAGGCCGGGGTTGCTTAATGCGTAGTTGCCAACGTGCTTTATTGTCTTCCGTCCAGACACGATCACCTCCGGTAAGTTACATTTCTTTTTTACAATTTTCGAATAATTTGGAGGATGTAGAAGGCCCTCCTTTACCATCTTGAGAGATGCATGTCATGAGGTTTGGGGAGACGGAAAACTTGGAGATTAGAGCATGTATTTGGCTGTTTTTTCTTGTTATAGTAATGCATGTGCGTTTGTTTTGCCAAGTTTTGCAGTAATGGCGCAGCACGCTCGGACTAGTACAGTCACAATGACAGTCACAATTGAAGACGGAGACCACCGTCGAACCGTCACGAGTTCATTGGCGGGGGTGAACTTTTTGCCCGACAGAGACCCACCAAATTTTCATCGTGGACCACATTGTGGAATATGCTAATGAGGACTGGGACAGAGAGTTGGCTGATAGGGCTGGTCGCCCTTTTCCTCCAAATTTGGGAGCTTTTGTTTTGAATTTGTTGTCCAGAATGCGAAACGTGCTAAGGGGACTTGTGCTGCTAAACCTTCTGCCAGAGGTGGTTTATTTGGCAATGGCAGCAACTATCGATCAGCGCCGTAGGAGACAGCGGGGCCGTCAGTTTCAAAATGGAGACCAAAGAGTGGGCCGTTGGTACGGACAACAGGATTAGGCCGGCGGGCCCCGTTACGCAAGTCAAAGTTTTGTTGTGATATTTTTTAAAAAAAAGAAAATCGTATATTTGAAAATATTGTCCAGGGACTGGCCAAATGTTAGGAGGGGGTGTAATGATTCCAGTATGTTAGGAATGCCTAGGGAATTAAGGGATTGATCTTTGCCCTGTGATGTAAGAACGGGATTGCCAATTAAGGATTGTGTAATGTTCTCAAAAGTTCCAGATGATTATGTAACCTAGCGCCCAGGTTCGCCACCAGGTGTAAGATAGTATAATAAACGAACCTGGGGCTAGGAGAGAAAGAACGGTTCTCGGGGCCTGATCGCGTGGATCAGCCGCCATATGTTTTAAGTTGTTTTAAGTTCCTTATTTGAAGTGCTGCGAGTTGCAGGCGGTAACTATGTACGTTAACAGGTTTTTTATACTTTTTGTTATTAAATACGTGAAAGATTAAGTATCGCATGTGTTTTAACTTAATTCCGAGTCGCGCATCTTGAGTACGCCCTTACAGTAACAACGCTAATTTTCTAAGCTGAGCACACATTTTTTTCAAAGTGTGATTTCTGTTTCACCTAGGCTAGTAATCAACTTGTGATCAACTTGTGACTTTGGAGTGAATGGACATGTTTCTAAATTGCTCCTCCTTTGACTTAATTCTAAACGGCATTGATTAATAACAAAGGACCAGTGTCGTGGTATAACAATATAGACGATGATGGCATTCCAGGACTGGTTGGAATTCCGGGCACAATGGAACTTTTGCAATCTCTTGACACTGTAAAAAATACATTTAAATCTATTTGTGCAACGAAATTCTCTAATAGTGATCAGCGTGCGGACTTTGATGCGAGTTGTTAACTGGTAAAGAAATGTATCACCTGGATTGATAAAGTACATACAAGTGGGCTTTCGGACACTGTTAAGGACAGCAAATGCAACTGGTACAGATTGTCTAAACATAGATACTGGCAATAAAATAATCGAGACACTAAATAACATCAATGAGAAAATCGACAGAATCACTGAATCGAATAGTGATTGTACAGTGAAAATGAATGAACAGCATTCAAATCATAAAGAAAATAAGGGTGAGGTAATGGTGGTATCACCCATGTGAAAAAAAGTTGCAAAATTGTGCAGAAAAAAATTTTCCATAAAAGATTCTGCAGAAAAAAATGTTATTTCTGCATAAAGAATTCTGCAGGAAAAAATATGCATAAAATTCTGCTTTTATGCAAAAAATGTTCTGCATAATAAGATATGCAGAAAAATACATGTTTTCTCTGCATAAAAAATTCTGCAGAATTTTTTCATACGGGCACAGGAGAGAGTAAATGGCAACATGAATACATATGCTGGCAAATTAAAGATTCAGAATAAACCTTGTAATGTTGAGAATCCCGGAACAAGACGTTATTTAAGGACTATGATTGGTGAGTCAAAAAACGTGAAATTAACAGTAGGCAAAAACATTGGACAGACGACATACAGAAAGACTGTGCCTTGGAAATCTCCACGTAGACACCAGCAGTGAAGATCTAATTGAATATATGCAAAATAATAACCTTGAGCAAAAAGAATGCTCAAGGTGGATAACTAAAAGCGGTTCACATTCCACTTACTTTTTTGTAAGGATAATTTCTGATAAAATAGAAGATTTGATGCAGCCTCAACTATGGCCCGACAACGTCACTGTTAGACCATTTAGAGTAAGAAACCCATCTTGATCTCAGAGATGGGCTAAGGAGCTAATCAGACTACCGAAGCTATTCAGAATTCAACCACTAAGGTATCGAATGTATACGTGAATAAGTCAGTGACAACTTATGCTGACAATAGGGCAATATGACATTATGGTGGCAGAAAAAAAAAGAAAATGAAAAAGAAAAGATAGATAGTAATAAAGTCGTGTTGCTGTACATGAATGCAAGGTCTCTGTTTCCCAAGATGGACGACATTGCTGGAATGGTTGTGGAGATGAATCCTGACATAATAATTGTCACTGAAACTTGGCTTGACGGTGATTGCCCAGATTCATTGGTGGGAATATGAGGATTTCAATTACACCGAGCTGATCGAGCTACCCAAGGTGGAGGGGTTGCATTGTATGTCGACGAAAGATATCCTACATCTGGTAAAAAAGTGCTTATGAATTTGGTTATAAGGCATTGTCCATACACGTTGATCTTATCTACACTACGATTGTTGTTCCTGTTATCTATAGATCTCCTGGACCTTTAAATGAAATGTTGTTGGATACGATAGTAGATTTTATCCATCCAACGTGCATTAACATACTTGCCGGAGACTTCAATTTGGATTTTTCAAAGAGTATGAGGGGACATTATTGACCAGATCTTTGTTTTTAAAAGTGTCATACTGGGTGTGACTACAATGCATACTGTTTCTAAGATGGATCACTATCCTTGTTGCTGAGCAATTTGGTTTTGAATTCGTTGCCTGTGCTTATGGTCATAGTTAATTTGTGACATGTGCCATCACGTGAAAGTTGATTTATTTAAATGTTCCATGTGTTAAGTTCTAAAAAGTAATTCTGTTTTTGGTTTGAAAAGAATAATAAAAATCAGTTTGAAATTTGAATCGAACCTGAATGGATGCCATTTAAGTCTGGGAAGAGAAAAACAAGGATTCAACATTTGATTGTCTAATTTGTGAGCAGTTGTTTCAAAGCCAATTTACACCATCTGCAATTTCTATGTCTAACAACCTGAGCGCGACAATCTTATTGGACAATCAGTGAGTATCCCTAAAAGTTGCAAATCACCTGACGCTGGCAGGCACATTATCGGGGTCAAACAACAGACTAAACCGTAGACGTGCTAAATGGAATATCATCAATAGAGAACTTAACCTGCAATATTAGTCCTATATCTACTCACTGAATAATCCCAATGAGATAGTGAAGGTATTTATGGAGGATATGGACGATATCCTACTGAGAAGCTGTCCTAAATACGGTCCTATACACCATAAGACCATCCCGTGGTGGTCACAAAAAAGTAACCGTTTGTCTAAGTTAAAAAATCATGTGTATTGTGAAATGAAAATGGGTAAAAAAACTCAAATAGAATTTAAAAAAGTAAACAAGAAATTTAAGATGATTGTGAGAATGTCAAAAGGAGGAAAATTATGGACAAGCCTGAGAAGGTATGAGAGGTAATTAGGGAGTGTGGTTACATGTCCCAAGTGAGGCTCAACGAATGAAAATTGTGAGAATTCACAGAGTTTATAGTAAATCCACTAGGCAGAAGGGCCAAAATGGTTTTAACGGAATGCAGGACCTAATTAATTTGAGCTGCCCGATATTGATTAACGAATTTAAACAAATTTCTCACATGGATGTTATATAGGGAATACAAGAAATGAAACTTACTATTTGTAAAAACACTGAAGGATTACAGGGTGTTGTTTTGAAAATGACTACGATGGGTTTGTTGCCTATTATCGCTTACTTGTTTAATTCTGTTATTGAGTCTGGAATGTACCCAAAAGATAGGAAAACTGCAGTGATATTGCCACTGCATAAGGGTGGTTCCATTAGGAAGGTAGCAAATTTTCGTCCTATATCCCTTTTGCCAGCCCTCAGCAAACTAGCAGATAAATGTATACTTGGGCAGGTTATAGAGAGAGTTTCTTCAAGCTTCCCCAAGAATCAATATGGTGGTATAAAGAATAGAAGCTCTATGTATCTTATTTACCAAATTTATAACTCGATAATAGAATCAATTAAGAAAAGTGGGATAGCTGGTGATTCTCTATTACTGTTTAATGATTACTTTAGTGATAGATATATTAGGATAAAGGGTGAAAGGAAGAGCAAAAAAGAAGTACTGGAAAGAGGTGTCATTCAGGGGTCAGTGTTGAATCCCTTCTTGTACACAATAGTAACTTCTGAACTCCTAAAAGATAAGTATGAAAACCAAATTTTAAGCTATGTCGACGATAACTTTATAGTTAAGGGGACACCACTGAATCATATATCTGATAATATGAGCTCAATGGATAGAGACTTGGAGAAAATTGGAGGTTCATGAAATAAAATTAAACCCGGATAAGACTCAAAAAATGATCATCAATGTAACTAGTAAGGCTGAAGGTGTTATGAACGTCTTGGGTATTAGATTCTATACTCGTTTCAGGTTTCAACCTCATATAAAATTGGTTATAAATAAGATTCATAGTGTTATTTTTCTTATTAAGAGACTAAGTAAGATTCTGTCTAGTAAGGAAATGACGACAATAATTAATTTTAAACTTCTTCCTATAATTAATTATGGGATAATTGTTTGGTCTTCGACACCTTTAAATAATAAAATGCCTATACGTACGGCCTATAATAGAGCAATAAGAGTGGCCTTTCGACTTCCTCGTTTAGTATCCATAACTGCAATTTGTAAGGAAAAAGGACTTTTGACATTTGCAAACCTGTTGAGATTTTCTGATATTGCTGAGTTAAGAGATGCAATAAGGAACATCCATCACCCCTTTTATTAGGTAAAAGATAGTCTGAATCTAAAAGAGGATTCTAGGACGGTGAATTTTTTGCAGATTCACAACAAATCGATAACGAGATAAATAATAGACGGATGTTTTCCCTATAGGGTTTTTAAAGAATGGAATTGTTTACCTACTAAACTGCATGTGAACTTGCTTGACTGTTCAAGATACGAATGTATCAGTAAATGTAAACATTGGAAAAGGAGAGTCAAATCTTATTTTATTGGTAATGGCAGTATTTGGTTTAGTCCGAGTGTTTTAAACTTTGCATTGGATGCTGTGGGTGTATACCCTAGTGATTGTTTTGGATTGATGTAATGATTTGTTGGTAAGGTTTTTTAGTGTTGTGCAGGAGAGGACTGTGATTCTCTATTGTTTTTGCTTTTTGAGTGTTGTGTGTACTTTGTTGTCGCTCATTACATGAATTTAATTGCGTGAGTAACAAATTGGTTATTAAATAAATAAATAAATATATGACCCATAAAGTTCACTCCAAGAATCTGAACCCAATCACTTGTTTTTTTCAGCATACAATGATATTTGGCTAAAGTATACAGGTATAAGGCCTTGGTAAAAAAGTATGACCAGCAAACATTTCTTCCATTTTAAAATGCTTTTTGAAACTAGTCATTAAAAAAACATTTGACAAATAGTCACACTGATTCTGTTTCAAGTTTGCTCTGAGCTGTACTCTGCATTATGAATATCGTCACACTTTTCAAAAAATTGTGTCGAATACCAGATCTAGGTATTTAACAGCTGGGTGAAAGGGGATGAGCTCGCCATTCTGGCAGATTTCATGGGTAGAGAAGAGACCATGTAGTCTGGAGAAGCGGACTTTCTCGTTTTTTTTAGTAGAGAAGCAGAAGCTGTTTGCATTTTCTAAGAGTCCCCCTAGCCATTGCTAGGCTTAACTCTCATACCAGGCAAGGAAGTTAACTTAAGCGGCATAGTAAATGTTGGTCGTCTACATGTAGACTGCCAGTTTCAGAGAGTGGGAGACCATCAAGGATGCCGTTAAGCTTAACCATAAAAATAGTACAACTCAATATGGATCTCTGCAGGACCCCATTCCATAGAGTGAGTCCTCATATTTTGCTAGTTCTCTCCCACAGAAGTCACGTGGGGGTTAAATGAGTAATGGAGGAAATAGGAAGTTCTGCCATGACTTCTGATGGCATTTACAACAGACATGTCTGGCAATGGCCTGTGCTCAGTTAAATGATATGTGATTTGTCAGTGTTTGGCACTTGCAGAAGATAGCCCAAGCATAGTGCTATGCAGCTTGGCTAAATCTGCAGAGAGAGAGGGCTTTTGGGGATGTGCGTTGGATAGACAAGGTGGCTGCCTTTATAACGATGTTGGTGAAACTCTTGACACATTTATCGGTGTCAAGATTGTCCATAGTTTTGAGAGAGCAGAAGCTTTTAGAGGAGGGCCAGTTTGCCCTAAAGGTCACCTAGTGATGGAGATGTGCATCTTGGGAGAAGGCTGGGCTCTGCTAGGAGATGTGGATAGAGAAATGGTTGCTGCCATGTAGGCAGTCGAGCAGATAAACAGGTCAATGTAAGAGAACAATCATGAGGAACTGTTAAAGTAGGTGGGATGTCCTGATCAGCAGAACAACTCCGCCATGTGTACAATACTGATTCTGTCTTTCTAAAGAACAAAGAAGCTGCGTGAGATGTACTTTATGCCCTTGTATGTGTACTTTATGGTGTAACAAGAACATCATAATAAGGCTCACATTGGATCAATGTTCACCATAAATTATCCATTTTTATAAAATATTTGCATAGATAACCTCAAAAATGTAAAAATGTACATGGAAACAATTATAAGTTCATAACAATTGGTCAGTGCCACATTTTAGGAATGCACATACAAATTATGTGTCAAGTATTAATAACACAAATCAATGGCATGCCATCAAATATCAAACATCTTTTGTGAAAGAAATACAGCAGTTAAGATTCATCATGCCTCGTGGTTTTGAACACAGTGAACATGAGATTCGTGAATGTGGATGTTGCACGGCACTGAAAAATCCCACAGGCAGATTGCTGCACAAATTGGACGTTCACAATGTGCAGTTGCTAATGTTATCAAACACGGTATCAATGGCAATACAAAAAACGTCCTGTGAGAGGAAGTTGTTCGCCAAACAAAACCAAAAGCCAGATTTGCTTACATCGCAACCTGTGCACAGCTGTCAAAAAAAAGTATAAAAGAATCCTTAAGTTTGTTTTGCTCGTGGCATTCTGTTACACATGTTCTTCACAATGAACCAATGCTGAGATATGTGAAGTTAAAAAGAAAAGCACCACTCATGCAAATGCACAAGGATGCACATTTAGAATTAACAAAGAAAACCATGTCATTGACTTATGAATGACACTGTCATCTTTTGAGATGAAAATAAGTTTAATTTGCTTTAGAATTGGCAAAGAAAACAATGTCATGGACTTATGAATAGCACTCTGTCATATTTTCAGATGAAAAGTAGCTTTATTTGCTTGGCCCAGATGGATGTCAACATCACTGGCATGATATTGAAAACCTAAAGATGTGCAAATGAACATTGGGTTGCCACCAGCATTGGGTGGTGGATCTGTCATGGTATGGGCCTATTTTTCTTGGCAAGGAAAAACTGATATCATGTTTTTTTGGTTAAAAAATGAACTCTGAAGATCAACTTTACACATATGGTTAAATTTTAGGCAGTGGAAATTTCATTTTCCAGCAAGATAATGCCCTTTGCCATGCTTGAAGGTTCACAAAAGCATGGTTCAACTAGCATAATATTGAAGTTTTCCCATGACTTACTTGATCACCAGACTTATACCCGATTAAAAACTTGTGGGGGCTTTTTGCCCGACTTGTTTATAAAATAGATGACCATTTTCTGTCCAGCACTGTAGAGAGTAAAGTGTTTAACATTTTCTTGGCAGGGCCAAATAATTAGTTTTTAGCGTGCTCCAGCATACCTCCTACAAGGAAATTTGGATTCAGTACCCCACAAAAAATATAAAATCGATGAGAAAAAACTTTACCAATTTTGTTTTGAAAAAAAACACCCTTTGACTGGACTAAAAGGAATGTTTCCTACAGAGTCGCACGCTGGTTAGTGTTGAACAAGGAGGTCACAGATCTCAGAAAAGTGACCTCTAACACCACTGCACTTTTATTGGAGTATATCTGTTACTGGGAAAGGAATGAAAAAAGATGTCATGTGCTATATATTTAAAAATAGCATGTGCTATATGTTTGAAACTAGCATGTGCTATATTGAATGAACATGTGCCTTGAACATTTGTGATATTTATATTGATGCATGTGTTTTGTTAAGTTGCACATGCATTTGATGCATGTGCTGAAGATTTAATTTGCAATTTGAATTTGTTCTTGTTCACTTTGAGTTCCGCAAGCAAGAACAGATGATTTTTTCTTGATTGTAATTAAAAAACTCAAAGTATTCGGAGAAGTTAGGTCGTGGCTTACCACGTGGTCCGTCGACAAGAAGAATTAGGGTATTGTCGGAACATAAGTGGTCCGTCGAGCCGGATCATTAGTTCTTTGGAAATTGTTCTCAACATAAAAGATGAGTGAAAAGGACTTTTTAACTGATCATTTGACAACAATGGGGGATCCACCCGAAATAAGGAGCCTCACAAAGAGAGATATATTTCTAGAAATTTCAAGCAACAAATCCACGATTAGTGCAGTTACCAACATCACACAAAACTCTAACTCGAGCACTGGAAAACGACGAATGCTAGAAGTTGCATTAGAAAAACGTCGGGAACTTGCACTAATGGAAACTAAAGTTGAAAAAATAAAATTAGAAGCTCAAGTCGCAAAAATAAAAGCAGAAGTTGAAAGAGCTGAAGCCGAATTTAAGACCCAAAAAGAAATTGTACTTTTAGAGGAAGAACTCGAAAAAGCACGAATTCAAGAAGAAATGGATCTGGTGAATCCTGTTACTACAAGTGGAACTATTATATCAGAAAACAAAAATAGACTTGTAGATGACTGGCTCACTTCTGGAAATGCTCCGCAAAATGAAAATGGAATTCTAATTCCACAACTAAAGAACATTTCTACTCAGACTTTTATGCCAACCAATACCACATATGAAACAGCATGTGACAATGGACAAAATAAACTATTGGAAATAATGGTGTCGGTTCAAGAACGTAAGTCAGTGTATCAAATGGAATCAGAGAAACGATTAACAGGGACAATACGAAGTTTATCAAAATTAAAGCCACCACGGAATCTTCCTACGTTCTCGGGGGATCCAGAGGAATAGCCAAACTTCATTGCTGAATTCCAACATCCGACTGATGTGCACACAGTCTCCAATACGGACAACCGTTACAGACTGCAGATGGCATTAAAAGGAAAAACATTAGAAGCAGTGAAATCTCTGCTTGTTCATCCGGATAATGTGGATCAAGTAATTGAAACATTATCTATAAGATTTGGAAGACCCAAAATGATTATCAAAACACTTATTAACAAAGTTCTTGAAGTAAAACGCATAAGAGACGACCAATCGGAACTTGTGATCGAATACTCAAGCACCGTGAACAACCTGACAGTAACAATCGAGAATTTGAAAAGACCAACTTATTTGTGCAATCCTGAACTTTTAGAAGAATTGGTCAACAAACTTCCCACCGGTTTGAAAATGAACTGGGCTTCGTCCAATCCAGATTACGAAGCAATTGTTACTGTTCGTGACTTCTCCAATTGGCTCCAAAAACAAGCGAAAACTCTTATTCGTGTTACCAATCAATTCCGTTCAACAATGAATGAAGGGGAGAAACATCCATACAATGTTAACCACAGAAAATGAAGAAAAGAAAAAAAGATGTATATTTTGCAAGAAAACAAATTATGCTCTTAATACATGCTTCAATTTTAAGAAGAAGTCGATTCAGGATAGATGGAAGTGGGTATGTGAGAACAAGCTCTGTTTTATGTGTCTACAAGGTAAACATCAACAAGACAAGTGTGAATTAAAATTCATCTGTGGAATAGATGAATGTTGAAAACCACATCACCAACTACTTCACGCCGAAACATCATCCAACCACGAACAAGAACAAGTGACTTGTCATATTTCCCAAGATCAGATGAAAGTGATGTTAAAAGTATTGCCTGTGATCATCTCTGGACCAAACGGAGATGTATCAACATTTGCTGTTCTT
Organism: Julus scanicus; assembly: GCA_034698625.1. Classification (NCBI taxonomy): domain Eukaryota; kingdom Metazoa; phylum Arthropoda; class Diplopoda; order Julida; family Julidae; genus Julus; species Julus scanicus. The sequence continues at coordinate 10,197 of JAQGBW010001619.1, read as the reverse complement.
GACGGTGGATCAACTGTTACATTATTAGATGACCAAGTAGCCAAAGAAATAGGTGCATTTGGACCGGAAGAAAAAATGACGATTGGATGGATTAATTCAACAGGCAGAGAAATAAAGTCACAAAAAGTCTCAATAAAAATCAAGGAAAAACATGAAGAAGAAACGTTCTGCGTGGATAATGTTCGGACGATACCGAATCTGAAACTTCCAGCTCAAAATCTAAACATCAAAAATTTAAAACAAAGACGGCATCACATTTCCGGAGTAAACATGGAACCGCTTCTGAATGCAAGACCAACAATCCTTATTGGAGCTGACAATGAGTACCTTGCTGTTGCTTCGGAGGTATTTGAAGGACCTAAACACTCGCCGGTCATCACAAAGACAAATTTAGGTTATGTGATTCACGGACCTGCTAAAGAATTCAAAGAAAGAATGAATGACGAAAACTTTACACTTTTCACCTGGAAGAAGAGCTCGGAAAAATGGGAACTGAAATAGACAAAAAGAATGAATCCACATTTTTACGAGTGAACTGAACAATGATGAAAATCTCCATCACCTGGTGAAAACGTTGTTTAGCACAGAAGAATTTGGAGTGCAAATTCCAAAACATAAAATTCAATCGAAAGAAAATGAACGAGCTGAAAAAATACTGGAGAACACAACAAAACGAATCGGAAACAGATAGGAAACAGGTCTCTTGTGGAAAAATGATAAACCAAAACTCCCATCAAGCTATCATCAAACTTTCAAAAGACTGAAAGAAATTGAACGAAAATTAGATCGTGATCAAGATTTAGCTTCTAAGTATGCAAGCAAAATAGAAGAATTTATTGCAAAGGGATATGCCAGACAACTTTCAACAGAAGAAGCAGATGTAAACGATGACAAGACCTGGTATCTTCCTCACTTCGATACTTACCATCCAAAGAAACAAAGAAAATGAGACTAGTATTTGATGCTGCCTTTAAAGTAAATGAAACAAGTTTGAATGATTTGCTACTTTCTGGACCAGACCTTCTACAACCATTGCTAACAGTGTTTATGAAGTTCAGGCAACAACAGATTGGATTCTCTGCTGACATCAAAGAAATGTTTCTACAAATAAAGATTAGAAAAGATGATCTACCTGCTCAACATTTTTTCTGGAGAGGAATGAACCGGGATTGTGAACCAAATAAATATGTAATGACATCGATGTTTTTTGAAACTACCTGCGCTCCATCTTCAGCACAATTTGTGAAAAATAAAAATGCTGAAGAATTCAAGGAAGAATTTCCAGAAGCTGTAGCAGCCATTATCAACAATCATTATGTTGTTGATTATTTCGATAGTGCGCAATCTGAAGAAATGGCAATTCAAAAAATATTAGATGTGATTGAAGTCCACAAAAGAGGAGGATTTTCCATTTGTAGCTTTAACTCTAATTCTATGAAAGTACTTAAAGCCATCCCTAGTGAATTAAGATCAAATGACTGAAAAGATCTTGACCCTACTCCAGAAAGGAAAATGGAACGAATTCTTGGATTTCACTAGGATCCAAAACACGACATCTTCACATTCAGCGGACAATTTAAATGTGTAGACAAAGATGTTATTCAAGGACAACGAAGGCCAACTAAGAGAGAAGTGTTGAACTTGCTGATGTAAATATTTGACCCTCTTGGATTTGTAGCTCATTTTGCTGTGAAAGCAAAGATATTGCTACAAGATGTATGGAGATCTGGAATCGGATGGGACGATGAGTTATCCACTAAACTTTGTACGCATTGGTTCAAATAGACAGAATAATTAAAAGGGATACCTGAAGTTCAAATTCCACGATGTTATTTTCATGACATTACAAAAGTGAAAAATCTGCAGCTACACATGTTTGCAGATGCTAGTGAAAAAGCATTCGCCGCTGTTGGATACTTCAGATTTGACACAGGAAGTGAAATTCATACTACACTAGTAATGGCAAAAACTAGAGTATCGCCACTGAAACCAATGTCAATTCCTAGACTTGAACTACAAGCTGCAGTGATGGCTAGTCGTCTTGCTATCAGCATCAAGGAACAACATGATCTCAAAATAGATGAAAGTCCCTTTCAGGCAGACTCTCGTACTGTTCTCTGTGGGATCAAATCAGATGCCAGAAAATACAAGCCATTTGTTGGACACAGAGTTGGAGAAATAGAAGAATTGACAAATGGTGATGCTTGGCACTGGATTCCAACCAAACTGAATGTAGCGGATGAAGCCACAAAAAATAGTATGGACTGTGACTTCAGCCCAAACAGTCGCTGGTTTATATGCATAAATTTTCTGAAATTGGAAAAAGAGCCGTGGCCTGAAGATGTAAAAAACCAAACTATTCCAACTGATGAAGAAATGGAAACAAAGACAGAATTTATAGGTTTGATTGAGGAATCTGACAAGCTAATCGAATTTGAAAAATATAGCTCATGGATCAAGCTCTTAAGAATAATTGGATGGATTAGAAGATTCACCTTTAACAGTCGTAGACAACGAAATGAATGAATTACAGGAACACTGTCTACGTTTGAAACAAAGAAAGCCGAAATCTTCATTTTGAAGAAAATTTAAGCTTCCAGTTTTCATGATGAACTAGAAAGAGGTAGTGATGTGCGCGGAATGCGCGGGTGAATTTTGTGATGCAATATCGAATATGCTGGAAGGAAGTTACATTCCAGTTGCCCAGGTCACCACCAGGGGGTAGAAATTAGTTATAAGGAGGACCTGGGTTAACAGAGAGTATAGTTATGGGCCTAACTAAGCTGGTTAGCCTCACTTTTTATGTTTATATCTCATAAGGTTTTGTTCCTTATTAAGTCCCGTGAGTTAGCAGGCAGATTTGTCAATGTTGTATCTTTGTATTAAGTTTTTTGTAAATTAAAAGTTTGTAAATTTACCTGTGCTACTGCATTTCTGTTGCCAAGGTCCTTGAAACGGGACCCACTACGCTTACATGGTGGAGGTTAGGTTTTCCCATTCTACAAGACCCCGTTATAAGGATCTATTTCTACAAATCAAGTATGAACCTTAGTGGACGAGCAGAAGTTATGCGAACCAGTTTAAGGACAAATACAAATCCTGCAGTTGGTTCAGGTGGTCAAGATCAATTGCCTGGACCTATTGGATTTAGAGCCCAGTCTACCCCTGTTATGGATGGAGGACCTGAAAGCATAATGAACCCTTCTACACAATAGCAATTGGTGCTTTAAGCTTAGGCAGGATCTGCTAGTGGACTTAGCTCAAACAAATCATATTGTGTATGGACATCATGGTCCTCTGCGACCCTCTGGTATGTGACCGTTTGACGACCCTGATGTAACAATTGAGATGCCGGAAGATATCAATAGAGTGTGCATGGGTGATTAAACTCAACCTACTGCCCCTGCTACGACATTTGTTAATTTTTGGACTCCAGGACTTATGTATGATGGGTTGACTGAACTTGCCGAGTTCCTGGATGCATTTGAGGGCGTGGCTCGGTCGGAAGGACTGCTTCTTGAGACATACGTGGGCAATTAAGGGCACAGTTGACAGGCCAGGCGGCCAAGTGGTTTTCAGCCCGTAGTCGTGAGTTGTTACTGTTGCCATGGCATCAGCTGACGAGCCAATTGCGATTGTTTTTCGGTTCAGTGGCATATAGTCCTTGATTATGGCATCAGTATGTGTCGAGAAAATGGCATGAACAAGTCGGTGCGCAACTATCTTATAGAAATGTCATCCATGGCTCATTAGTTGAACCCTGACACACCGACAAGTGACACAATGCCGGCAGGTGCAGGTAGCCTAGCTTGACAAGATCAGGAAGTTTGGTAAGTCAATGGTATATGATAGTGGATGTAGGCTCCATTAAGCCATCTTGTTTCCGTGTAATACTGAAGTTGGCTGATTAGGCCTGGTGTGTTGCTGATTATGCCTTTGACGCCGCAGTTGACTTCTTTTTTAGAGTATTTGGTAAGCTATTACCTTTAGGGATATATCAATGTTCAATAACTTTGAATCCTAAATTTGGTGCATTTTATATTTTTACCTGGGCTTAGAAAATATTGAAAAGTTGAATGCATACATACACAGCTGGACTGGGCTTGATAGGATCTAGGTTAGAGTCCAGGCGCAGGAATCCACGACACAAAAAAGACCATTGCAGGCAAATGCTGGTTATGAAAAGGGTTATTGTCATAGCCGATAAGCTGTGGTGACGGATTCCAACGAACAACAGGGCAATTCCAGAGAGGATGAAGAATTGTGTACCCTGATATCCTGAAACAGAAAAGTTAATTGCATTGACGAAATCGTATAAAATATATGGATAAAAAATTGTTTTGTGAACAAAGTGGTTAACATGACAATTTAGGGCAATTAATTACAATTGGATTCGTTCAGCCATGCTGTTGTTAAGGTCTCAATAGCATAATTTTGAGACTGTGGCTTCCCAAAGAATGTTTATTCGTGATCAAATAATCATCTATCATTAGTTCCCCAACACGGAGTCATGGTATATTAACTAAAAACAAAATACCACACACTTCTTCGCAAAAGCACGTCTTGTCTAGTGATTCTTCTGTATAAAGCTCGCCTCGAGCTACATACTCCCCGAATCTCCATTACATCTCGAGCTTCCTTACACTATTAGCATGTCAAAAATGATTGAAATCTTGCTTATTCCACATTTTGACAAATTAGCATACTTGCAACTGATGGCAATTTCCAATACACTCACACCTCGCTCTAAAGCCGCTTGAAAGATACGAGCTTATTTGTGGTAATAAACAAACTACTACAGTGTAGCTACCGCCCTCTGGGTCACCACCCAGAGTCTCTTCCTATCTCCTGTGTGTCCACAATCTGGTCACACTCCCGAGATGTAACGTTGACTTCAACCTGGTAACGTCACGAGCAGGGTTCCTTGAAGAGCCGGGGATCCCTTCGCCGAAGTCCAAGTACGGACCCCTTGTCACACGCCCTTATTACACAATGAAGCAGTCCTAAACTTGCTACCTTCAACATGCACCTAGCTGTAAAAGTCAAGACGCGGTTACACAACTTGCAATACATGCCGAGGTACACTAAGCACCCAGGTTAAGACCACTTACCTGCCGGGCCCTAATAGATTCGATTCCCAACAATTATTGGGAAGAGGCCTAAGGTCCCTCTAATTCCTCGCCTCCCTAGCTGCTCCAGGACAACGGTTCTTTCGTCGGTCCAAGCTCGGTCTGCTATGTCCTCAATACGTGGCTCCCAACTCCTTGGATTCTTCCAAACTCCTAGGACTCCAAGATCTCTAAAATTAGGCAAAATTTACCCCCACACTATTCCCAAACTATTTAGGCACATGCATGCCAAGACTCGAGTGATATAGATTCCTATCACGATCGGGAATGATGCATTTGATTCGTGCACGACTCAAAAACACTCACTCTTATGAGAAATAACAATATTGCTTTAATAAGCCTAAACGATTAAGAATACAATAAGATGGCGAGGGCCCCAATGCGGATTGCAAAGGGCATCCAACACACCTGGGGAGGGTCAAAGAACAAACTAATGAAGCTTCCAGTATTGTCTCCTCCAAGCACTTGATAATTAATACTTAAGTAAAAATACCTTAAACTTTGGTATCAAAAAATATATCATGCAAATGCAAGACACTGATATTGCTGACCCACAACACATAAAAATAAACCACAAGTTTCCAATAATTACCACGCCAAGTTCATCTTTTCAGAATTCCGCTTCCAGACAAGATCTGTCCGAGCTCCAAGTCCAAGTCCGAATCCCAGGCTCTTCAATCCTTGGACCACAACAGAGCGCAACACCCCACGGTGGAGCTAGAGAGAACTCTAATAGAGTTCCTCAGGGTTCCAGGAGAGAGCCTTCAGGACTTAAAAATTCTGTTTCATCAAATTTTAAACTTTCGAATTTTACCAAAAAAAACACGTCAGACATTCCCAGTTCAGGACTTTCCAGAATTCTTTCCTTTCTTTTTTTTTGGGTCCAGGCCCTTATACCCCCATAAAGGGGCGACTAAAGGGCGGACTCAGCCTACTCTAATCCAGATGACCTAACAGTGTTATTGGTTAGGGGTATAGTGCCCAAAGGGTCAGTTTAAGACCCCTACCACTGTGGTATGGCAAGAATAACACAATTAACGTTAGAATAACATTGATGAGTGACCCTCACGCGAGAGAGGCGGATTCAAACCCGAAATGGATCCGCCCCTCGGGTGACCATGGGAAGGACAACCAGGGGGTAGGATAAGAGGGGGTGAGGGAACAAGAGATCGGCGATGTTTATGTTGATAATGACACGTTTAAAAAGGGCGAATTAGTTCTTCCCGGCACCCCACAAGAAAACAATGATGACATCAAAAAAGGAAAAAATTCCCTCCCCCCAATTTTAATAATTCCAAAAAAAAAATTTACAACCCACGTCTCTCAATAGTTTCCAGAAATCGTGAGCACCCACCGGGCGCTCACGATTTCCCATGGCAACACCTCACACTCATTAAAACAAAAAAGGGTAATAATAAAATAATAAAAAAATAACGCAAAATAACACAAATCAGGCAGATACGAAAAGGAATGTTGTGCGTAATAAAAGGTATTGGAATAGAATAAAAAATGATAATAACACGAAAGAAGTTAATATGATGGCACTTGGGGAGCGATTAGAGAATTGAACATTCATCCGCGCAAGGCACTAAAAAGGTCTGGGGCACGCCAGACTGGCCAACAGGGAGGAAACATCAGGCCTGGGACTGCCACCACTTCAGGGCCAACTATGTATCAAGAAGAGCGCCCAGTTTGGTGCTATCCTGACACAATCGATCCCAGACCATAAAAAAATAAAATATTCCCTACCTTATATTGACAGTCTAACGTCCTCCATAACCGGTGGGTGGATATCCACCGACCACGTTGGCTGCTCCTCCACCAGGAGGGTCACGAGGCTCTGGTCCAAAATGATTCGGCTCAGGTGGGTCCCATTGGCCCCAGTCTTCCTCCTCTTCTTCCGCTGGACGATTACCGGCTGGAGCAGGTTGGTCCTTTCCACCCTGACCTTTTCCTGACCATCGCCCCGGATGACGCTTCTTCCTTAAAACGTATCCATGGGCGCATCGGTGTCGCCCGTTGCTGCACCAACATTTAGGGGTTTTGATAGCCCCTTTAGGCGTCTTCTGCCCCTCAGGTAGGGCCAACGGTTGTGGGCCAGCCTCTTCGAATTCCATGGGAATAGCCTCGAGTGCTGGGGGGCCTCGCCTGATGCTTCCTCTGCTTGGTTTATCCACTGAAAGTCCAGGTGGGGCTTCTTCCCATCGGGCTCCAGGGTCAGGGGCCTTTTCCTCTTCACCAGGTACGCCACCCGCAGAGCCGGACTTCTCATCTTCTGATGTCCTTGACGGGCTTGATAACGGTGGTAGGATAGCTTCCCCAGGTTCTGGCAAGTGAGGTGCAGGGGTGTCTTGGGGCCCCTCATCGTAAACTTCGATGGCTGCCACCATGGCCACCAGGTCACTAGTTTCTGAGGCCTCTTCTTGGGCCCCTTCCTCGATGGCAATGGTAACACTATACTAGAGGGCGGCTCCACTAACTGTTTTTGGGCCCACCTGCTGAAAGTGTTCAATACAGGACGAAGTGGCGGACACCTGGAGGCTCAACGTTTTCACGATGTCGAGCGTCTCGTCCATCTTTTGTTACAAAGATGGTGGGATGTGCAAGGTCCCAGGAAGGGCTGCACCACTTTCTTGGACATGCTGTCAAACTACAGCCTGGAGGAACCGACATCGATCTTCGATGGCATCCGCGCGATACCGATCCAGCCGTGCCACTTCTTTGGACCGCTGCTGGATTACCTGCAAGTTGGACGCCATGTTGAATGGTGAAATTGCGCGTTCCCCCTCGTTCGTCGCCATGGCGCGGAAGGCCTGGGCACTATGTCGTAGAAACCAAGTTCTCCGTCGGGGCTCTCTTCTCCCGCGCCTCTGGGCCCTTGCAATCAGCCAACTAAATTGTCCATGGGGTTACGGTGAAATCCCCTACCTCGACCGCGTATTTGTCGCACTTCGTTCACGCGAGGCCTATCAATCAGGCCTCCACTCGCGAGATTAGATGCACGATCCGAGAAATCTCCGGCGTTATCCGCCATGTAGTCCGCAGCAGGGTTTATGAAACTACCGCGCGAACTCACACTTTACGTCGTTATCCGACGCACTTTCTGTATCCGTAGTTGCACAGTTCACAGTCGAAACTTCAACTCGATAAAAAATGGCGACCGGCTTTGTTGTGGCGTGACTCGTAACAAAGAGACCTGCATCACTCGTTGCGTCATCCATAGGCCGCGCCACCTCGCGAGTGGAATGCTGTGAGATGGCGCCCGAACGCACCTTATTTTTGATAGCGCTAAGGGCGCTTCTGTTAGTTACTCGTGCCCGCCACGGTCCGCACGAAGCTTTAATTCGCAGCTGGGAGCGCGAGCGACGAATACCATTGCTATTGCGGTGCAGATTCACATTAGGGATTTCTTCCATCCGTGCACGGCGTTTTCGGCGTAAAAGCTGGAAATAGCACCTTCTTTATCTTTTCAGGCATATTTTGCCCTCTCCTTCGGGATCGCTCCCATCACTACTGGCCCTGGCACTACTTTCACTGCCCTGACTGCTGCAGGGATCAAATAATTTTGCAAAATCCATGGCACAATTTGGAGTTGTCATTACTGATACTGTTTTGGTTTCTAACTGAACTTCCACTTTCCTCTTTTTAGCATTTTTGGACACATTTTTATTGCAGGGCGTCCTCAACCCGATTCACGATGGGTCAGATTCAGAGATAAGAAGTGGATTATTGGTTGACATCCCAGGCCCATCCCCACAGTTAGGTTCTCTTTGTCGGCTGTTGTGGTCATCCCCCGACATAGACCCCCTTTTTATTTCTAACAGATCAGGGTGTGGCCTTTTTGTTCAACTCTCCCAGGGATGTTAACATAAACATAGTTGACCTCAACCCAGGGCCTAATTCTTCGAAAACCTATATATTCCGTGACCAGATGTTCTACTAGTTGGACATCCCCATTATTATAAAATAATGGGTTAAAAATGTCGGGGTACCTGGGGATCCATTCCAGGGGTAAACCCTTTTGTTCCACGTTCCTAGCTGCAGTAATTACCTTATAAATGGTAGTTTTATGCCTATTGGCTTTTAATGGACTTAACCGGTCCAATTCCTCCTCCTGAGCGAAGTGTACCAGTGCCAATTTGTTGCATGCATAGAAGCACTGTCTTTTATCAGTAACGCCTTGCTGAACCACATAATGGTAGGCAAGGTTAGCAATAAACATAAACGCCTCATGTGAGTGCATATTAATGCACTCATCAATATCATGGGATAAATTTTGCATTTCAAAAAAATTAAATCTGGCGGGCTTTTATATACCCCTCCCAGATCTCGACACGCGCAATACCTCTTGGGGAGCTGCGACATTTTGCAATGGCGCTTCACCCAAGCTTTGTGGCGGGAAATTTGAATTATTTAAAGTGTGGGACGCGATGGTTTCATGCTTTTGCTCACCTGGCACAAGGAGCAACGCCGCTTCACGGTTCTCAGTTAATTTTGTCAATTCTGTCTTTTCAGCCTCGAATTCTACGACTCGAGGGACGTCCACAAATGGTTTATCCGACTAGTCCACGTCATCGTCATTGATTTCATCTTTGTCAATTTCTATTCCTGCTGTGGGTGAGTCAGGATCTTCACCCCTTAAGACATCATCCAGGTTAGTATTTTTATCATTATTTTCAACTAATTTCGCAGGGCAACCACGTTTAGTTCGCCTCAGTAACGGATTTTGCACGGGCGCGTCATCATCCTCGTTTTTAGGAAACTTTGCTAATTCACTTTTATTAAACACACTTAACACATAGTCTTGTGCGGGGTCCCCTATCTCTTAAGAGTTGAGACTTAGCACCTGACGTATGGTGTAAGGTCATTCGCGACGAGGTGCTAGTTTTGCGGAGAAGTTTTTCCCTTTCACACTCTTCAGGTGGGTTTTCAACAACACCACGTTACCAACCTGAAACTTGCCACCTATCAAACCCTTCACTATGTTGTTGTGGTGTATGACAATTTAATCCCCCGACATTTAATCACGCGACACTTAACCCCCGACATATGATCCCACGACAGATAA
>JAQGBW010001618.1:0-24551 GCA_034698625.1 Julus scanicus | reverse complement strand
GCATTGCACGACGTTTCCCTGCGTTTGCGCAACGCAACGCGACGCACGCAAATGCAGCAGTGTGTAGCAGGCTTAAGCGCACGTTGGTGACAATACTTCAATTATAGGATTTTCCTGCGTGATGTATGTTGATTGGTTAAATATGTCGTAGGTAAGTTTTCCCCATTTGTTTCTGAAAGCAGTATTTTTTTTTTTTTTTTGTGAAAAATTATCAATATCATTGTGCTTTATTCTGTGAGAAGTTTCCTTTCATGATGACCTGGCTTGACTGAAATATAAAATCCAAGCACTATCATTGATGAGAATTATATGTTAATTCCATGTACTTTAAGATATATATTGGTAAAAATATTTTGAATCAACCGTTGGTATTAACATGTCCAGTTTGCGGGTGTTTAGCTTTTGTTGTGTTTAAAACTTCTGTTGGTGTTTCAAAGTGAAAGGAATGGGGTTTTAAGCAAAATACACGTTAAAAATGCATTTAAAAGTTTGGATTTCAGCACATATGCCATTTTTTAAAATTTAAATGATTGTTTGAGTATTGCCTATATTGGATTGCCTTAATTGCCTTATATACACTGCATGTGTTTGCATCTATCAACCAGAGTTACCATGTGGGATCCATAAGGAACCCTGTAATACATGACCATATGTCATCACATTTTTTAGGGGGTGGGAGGATGGGCTATGGTTCACAATCTTGGGGTGGACTATTTTGGCCATTAAAATTGCGTTTTTATCTTAAAATTCGCACTTTTATTTAAAAAAGGTGCATTAGTTTTACCTAAGAAAAATCGATCTTTTACCTGAAAAAAAAATGCGTTTTTACCTTAGAAAAATAGCACTTTTAATAATACAAAATTCCATTTCTAGATGAGAAAAAGCATACTTTAAATGCAAAAGTGCAATTCCTCTTTTATATTTTGCCGATTCGGGTTGCAATCTCTAAAATTCTTGGATTTCGGGGGGAGGGGATCTATCCACAAGATCCCCCAAATATACAGCCTTGCTATAATAAAACCTTGAGGAGTCTTTTTTGAATTGCCCATAAATGTGTAAAGCCTACGGAGCTCTAGTCAAGTTCCTTTGAGCAGCAGTGGTGGGAGATTTAAACTCTGTTTTATTCTGCCTATAGCCTCCGTATTTCCGAGAACCAATCATTCAATATATTGGTAGGGATTTCGTCAACTCTGTGTAGATCGAATTTGGTATATTATTTATAGTTATCTTAGTGCCTGGTTGCCCATTTTGATTTGTGAGATCACTATTTGGAGGGTGATTACGATGGATAAGATAATTGTATAAATCACTGATCTTGTTGGCTATTCCCTCATTCCTAAATTTCTAAGTTTAGGGATATAATTAACAGGTATGACATCAAATTCTTGATCACATAATTGCATTTGTATCAGCTAGAATATAGCGTCATCAACATTTTATTATACAATTTCATTTTTACTAATATGTGTTAGTGCAATAACGTTACTACTATTGTGACGAGAATGTTACGGTTTACATTTTTATATAGAAGTAAACATTCAGAAAAAACAGTAATAATTATGTTTAATATAATAATTATATTTAATACTTGACAAATTAGTTTTAATAAGTGACCGTATATTACTAAGTTATTGCAGTTTCTTGAGATGGGCACTGCTAATCGATGGATGAATTTTTCCCTTAATATACATTCTGATGAAATAATTTAGAAATAACACGAAGTATGAAAGGTAGATAGTGAAAGCTATAATGACGGACTGAATGGGCAAAGGGCAAGAGCGGCCTGCAGCCTTGACACGATATGCGAAGGCAGTAATGGCCACTCCGACCACCATTTGGACCAATTGTAACAAAGTAATTGTCATGCTGATACCTTTTGGAATTCGGATCCCCAGCACTTTCAAGGCGTAGTAAGAGTACATGACGGAGTGGACGAATACGTTAATCAAACAGAAATAAGCGAACATGGGGGATGCATAAGCCCCCACAGACCACACCATGAAGGCGAGGGTCGTGTGATGATACCAGTGAAGAAATATCAGTGGTGTCTTCCTCAACACGATGAAGACAGTGTCTCCGAACTCCATGATCTTGGAGAGAAGATAAAGGAACATCCATATGGCGATAGCCTGTCGCTGCTCGAAGGGGCCAATGGTGCAAAGAGTGTTTTCAAAGCCGTATGTTGTAATACCGTAAATTGCTGTTGTGGACAAGCGCCAGGTAGCGACAATGCTGAACGTGGCCAGGGTAACATTCCAGAGAAACAAGGCACCACGGATTCGAAATGGAGGACGAGACCTCATGTACTCACGTCCCCCGAAGATGGCCACCAAATAGACGCATATTAAAGGAAAACACAATGTCCAGTTGTTGGTGTGCCAAGTAAAGGCCTGACAGAGATCAAAGTTCTTCTCCAAGTCCAAAAGGGGTCGGAGGTAAGGTGCGGTGGTCGTGTTAACCGGAGCGCACATTAACGAAGCCACAGTGGTTTCCATTGCTGAATATCTTCTGGTGGCCGGTATCTACTTTGAGAGGATCACAATTTTGTTTTCCGAAAAGTTAGTTTAAATTTATTTGAGGCTTCTGTTTTGAGCACAATAGGTTGGAGTTTGTTCGTGACTAAGTGTCTGTGCGTAACAGCTACAACAGCATCTGTTTCACTGTCAGGCGTTTATTTATCTGGGACAAATTCAACAACGTCAGTAGCTCATGCTAGCGCCGAGAAAAATATGAATTCAAAAATGCACTTGTTATAACTGCAAATATTTATTGTTGCAAGAACAGGCCCAACAATTATCCGTCCCACAATCTTGGGCCGCGAGTAAATTAAATTCAAAAAGGTGAACTCCCGAACTTGACTTCTTCCATCTGACTGGACAATTGGTTGCCGAACTAAACCTAAAATCAACTTCTTATTTTTAAATATTCTAACCCTTATTTAAGTTAATTTTCAACCACCAGCAATGGTTTTCAAAATTTTATTAAGAAGGACTTGAGTAATATTTTGCCTTATATAATTGCCTATATATTGCAAGTGTGTGCATCTATTAACCAGAGTTTCCATGTGGTAAAAATGAGGGACCCTATAATAAAACTATAGTTTTAATTTGAAATAATCTCAACTTCCATTAACGACCTAACTTTAAAATTTGCGCCTTAGTGTGATCTACTGAGCTCTAGCTAAGTTCCTTTAAGCAGCAGCGGCGGGAGATTTAAACTCTGTTCTGCCCAGCCTCCGTATTTCCGATAAAAAATTTTTTATATATTTTTGGGGATTTCGTCAGCCCTTCGTGCAAAATTGGGTGTACTACTTTGAGTTATCTTAGTGCCTGGTTGCCCAATTTGGTTTGTGGGATCACTATTTAGAGTGCAGTTCTGATGGATTGGATAGTTGTACATCAGTGATCTTGGTGGCAGTGCTTTCAATTCAATTCAACGCAGTACCCTACAGTCAGACTATAATACCATATGGTAAGGGGCTAGTACCCAATTGTAGGAGAATACTCCTACGTCAGTAGCGACTTAGACATCATTGTTAGATTGAATTTTTACTAAAGCTGGACATTCACCAGCAAGACTATTCCGCTTACAAAAAGAAAAGTGCCTACTTACTTACTTACTTACTATTCCGCTTACAAAAAGAAAGACCAATAGTAAGCATCCGTCTTGGAATAAATCTCGGTCAAAGAATTTGCATTATTTTGTCTACTCCTATAGTGGTCTTAGGAGTTTAAATATGGGAAACAAGATTTGAACTACAAGAAAGATTTAAACGTTTGAATAACCCCATGCATAGATAACTTTTCACGTCTGGACCCCTAAGTGTCCGGAATGTTGGTAATTTCTCTTAACAAATCTGGCTGCCTTATGTTGGACCAGTTCAACATCTTGAATATGAACCATCCTGTGAGGGTTCCTAATAGGAGCGCACATACTAGAATGAACCAGAGTTGCGTGTGTATATATAGCCAGTTTAATCTATATTGTATAATCAACTTTTTATTTCAAGTAGTTTTTTTTACATATACTATTTATCAGTACATTAACGTTAGTATATATATAGTAACGCTTTAAATTTTTATATAAAATCAAACATTCAGAAAAACAAAATGTAATACGAATTATGATATACATAGTATATTAATTATATTTTATACTTGTCAAAATTTGTTTTAATAAGCCGCTGCAAACTACTATAAACTATTGCAGTTTCTTAAGATGGGCACTGCTAATCGATGGATGATTTTGTCGACTAAAATACATTCTGATGAAATAATGTAAAAACAGTAGGAAGAATGAAAGGTAGGTAATGGAAGTTATAATGACCGCCTGAATGGGTAAAGGGCAAGAGCGACCCGCCGCCTTGATACTGTATGCGAAGGCAGTAATGGCTATTCTGACCAACATTTGGAGCAATTGTAACGAAGTAATTGTCATGCTGATACCTTTTGGAATTCGGATTCCAAGCACTTTCAAGGCGTAGTAAGAGTACATGAAGGAGTGGACGAAAGTGTTCATTAAGGCGAAGTAACCAAACATGGGGGATGCAAAAGCCCCCGTAGACCACACCATGAAGGCGGAGGATGCGTGATGATACCAGTGTAGAAATATCAGTGGTGTCTTCCTAAGCACGATGAAGGCTGTATCTCCGAACTCCATGATTTTGGAGTGAATATAAAGGAAACCCCAAATGGCGCCAGCCTGTCGTTGCTCGAAGGGGCCAATGGTGCAGAGAGTGTTTTCAAAACCATAAGTTATTTTGCTATAAAATGCTGTTGTGGACATGCGCCAGGTAGCAACAATGCTGAACGTCGCCAGGATAACATTCCAGAGAAACAAGGCGCCACGGATTCGAAACGGAGGACGAGACCGCATGTACAAACGTCCCCCTAAGATGGCCACCAAATAGAGGCATATTAAAGGAATACACAATTTCCAGTTGTTGGTGAGCCAAGTAAAGGCCTTACAGACGTCAAAGTTCTTCTCGAAATCCAAAAGGGGTCGAAGGTAAGGTGCAGTGGCCGGTATCTACTTTGATAGGATACAAATTTTGTTTTCAGGAAACTTACTTTAAATATATTCGAGACTTCTGTTTTTGGTGGACAACTGGCGGGCGTTTGAATGTTCTGAACTTACACTTGGAATGGATTTAATAATTTCCACGTGCGTATAACTTTGTGCCCTTATATATTATATACCCCAACCAACAATGCAAAATAACATGTACCTGGAACAACAGCACCTGCTTCGATGTCAGAAGTTAGTCGAACTTAGGCAAATGGTCCACATGTTATTTGACTAACAACATCAGTAGCTCCTGTTAGCGCCGAGAGAAACATGAATTCAAAAATATGCGAAAACACTTGTGATATTCGTGTATCGCTATTGGAGTGTACTTGAACAGGTTTCAAGCAATCTTTAGTGGAATTGTGTATCAAAACATCAACCAGTTGTTTTGGAGATGATAGAGGTGAAAATGTGGATTCCAATTGGAACCAAAAGGTATAATCTGATCCAAAACCATATTAAAAATTAATTGTGATACAACAACTGTTTTGTAAATTAATTGTATTTATTTTGTAACATTACGGTTACTTGCTTTCGAAATTCCTGGAAATGTCTTTACTGTGGCCCAGGACCAGACTGAAGCTTATGGACCATAACATCAATTAAAAAAGTAAAATCCTGAACGAACATTTTAGCTTAATCCGGACTTGTTTTAGTCCTGTATTGTTCTTTAAGGGGGATCATAACCCTACCACTTTAAATGGGTGAAATTTTAAAACACAATTTCAGCCAAACAAAAAAAGATTAAAACAAAATAAAAATTGTTTAAAATAGCTTGATAAATCAGCAATGGCATCACTTTTTCGTTTTTGACTTTGAAATGGTAGATTTTTAAAATTATTAAACAAGTTTGAAAAATGTCCGTTAATTTGAATTCTCGTGCTGCCACCTGCTGACAGCGTGGGCAAATTAATGGACATTTTTCAAACTTGTTTATTAATTTTAAAAAAATCTACCATTTCAAAGTGTAAAACGAAAAAGTGATACCATTGCTGATTTATCAAGCTATTTTAAACAATTTTTATTTTTATTTAATCTCTTTTTGTTTGGCTGAAATTGTTTTAAAATTTCACCCATTGAAAGTGATAGGGTTGTGATCCCCCTTAAATATCTACCATATACCTTTGTTGCAGAAAGGGTTCCTATAAATCCTATATTTCAAAAGCAGTTTCAAGAAATTTGGCAGAGATCGATTATTTTGTAATATGTGACAGCCCAGCAGGGATTGCTTTTGTACTTATCGCCAAGGTTACCACCGCATCCATAGGGTTTTACACATCAGCTTATTTTGTGAAAGCACTTGTAATTCGTCAATATTTGCTTCCAACAAAACGTAGTATAAACATATAGCTTTCGCACACATATTTAAATTTAGTTCTGTGAAAAGGAAAACTTGGAGCTTATCGAATCGGCAATGGAAACCACTGGAGCCTCGCTATTTTGTGCTCCGGTTAACACGACCACCGCACCTTACCTCCGGCCCCTTTTGGTCTTCGAGAAGAACTTTGACCTCTGTCAGGCCTTTACTTGGCACACCAACAACTGGACATTGTGTTTTCCCTTAATATGCGTCTATTTGGTGGCTATCTTCGGGGGACGGAAGTACATGCGGTCTCGTCCTCCGTTTCGAATCCGTGGCGCCTTGTTTCTCTGGAATGTTACCCTGGCGACGTTTAGCATTGTCGTTACCTGGCGCTTGTCCACAACAGCAATTTACGCCATAACAACCTATGGTTTTGAGACCTCTCTCTGCACCATTGACCCCTTCGAGCAGCGACAGGCTATCGCCATATGGATGTTCCTTTATCTTCTCCCCAAGATAATGGAGTTCGGAGACACTGTCTTCATCGTGTTGATGAAGACACCACTGACATTTCTACACTGGTACCATCACGCGACCCTCGCCTTCATGGTGTGGTCTACGGGGGTTTATGCATCCCCCATGTTCGCTTATTTCTGTTTGATTAACGTATTCGTCCACTCCATCATGTACTCTTACTACGCCTTGAAAGTGCTGGGAATCCAAATTCCAAAAGGAATCAGCATGGCAATTACATCGCTGCAATTGGTCCAAATGGTAGTTGGAGTGACTATTATTGCAGTTGCATATCGTGCCAAGGCTGCAGGCCGTCCTTGCCCATTGCCCATCCAGGCCGTTGCTATAGCTTCTGTTATCTACCTCTCATACTTCTTGCTATTTCTGAATTATTTCATCAAAGCATATATTTTAAAAGGAAAGATTAATTCGATCAGCAACGGCCATATCAAGAAACTTCAGTAGTCTCGTAATTTACGATCATTGATAGCCTATTCTTGTAACCACTTCTATAGACACATAATTACCTCTAAGATGCGTCCACACGGAATTTTGGCGAATTCAATTCAACTTTAAATCTTATATTTCTCTCCACTGAATTCGCAGCGGGTAAATTTATAATTTTGCAAGCTGCTGCTTTATTTTTTGGGGCGTTTGCTTTTTAAAACTTGAATATTATATTTATTTATTTTTTATAATCTCATCTATTTACTCCGGGTATTGATAGTAAAATTGCACGATGTCGTCATAAACGGGAAACGTACAGTTTTACTAAATGTTTATCTTCAATGCTAATCCTTGAAATTCTTTCTTGTGATGACTGTGAAATCCTGTTTCACACCACCTGTACAATTGAATTTTTCTTTTGAATGTTGCTTTTAGACAGACCTCGAAGGATTTCGTAGTTGTATATACTCGTATTATGAATTCTGCATAATCTTCATGTATTATCAAATTCAAACATGTTTTATGCTTTACTCTAAAAATCACAACTTTATTCGTATTAGGGGTGGTTGAGAGTAGGGCGTAATTACATGTACAGATAGACAGACCAATACACTGCACGTATACATTACAACATTTTTCAGTTACATTTTAACCTTGGTTTAAAATCCTTTGATTTTTTTGTGTAGCAGAAAGCCAATGTTATAAATGCCAAATTGTTTGTCGAAGTTCAGGGGGAGTTGTTCAGAAAATTACAGGGAATTGTATATTTTTATTATTGTTAACTTTCCAAGTATTCAATATGAGAAATGTATGTGTTTTGTATAATTTGGCAATGCAATATCAACACATATTTACAACATATTTTGAACAACAATTTTACAGATTAAACTACATCATTTCTAAGAGTTAATCTCTAGTTTATATTATTCGGATACTATGTCAACACTAATTATATACATTAATTTCTGTGTACGGTATAGTATCAGTGGCGTAGTGAGAGGGGCGCAGAGGGGATAACCGCACCGGGAGCCGGTGGCTAGGAGGCGCCAAAGGGGCGTCCAAAGGAATCACACGGATTTGTTAGATTATATATTAAACTAAATATTGTTGAAATTTTACACGATGAATGCAAACAATGTTTTTTTTCCAGATACCAGTGGCACAAATTTAGAGGTGGCTGGGGGTGCAAATTTGGGTGTTTTGCCCTGGGCGCCAAATATCCTCGCTACGCCACTGGGTGGTATAGATATCAGAGCATCACTGTTATTACCTTCGCTGAAATGAATTTAACATGTGATTTTATCTGCATATTAGAAAAAAATTTGGTGCACAAACGAATATCGCAAAACGAAAAAATAAATAAACAGGAATACTTTGATGTTTATCTCTCGTGATCCAAAATATGCAAACAGTTTTCTCTGTTAGTATATATTTAATATTGTACATTCCAAATGATGACATCTTACTAACATCTTGTATGAGCAGGTTAGATTTATAATGTCTTTAGTTTGGATATCAGTATAGTTTAAAGGTAAACTCCCTTAAAGTTCTCAAGATATTTTTTTCGAAATTCCATCACTTGTTGTTGGGTTCTTCCTGCCTACTATATAGCTTTTATTGAAGAAATTCATAAACAGCACCAGATAGGATAGATACATGCTGGCGGCTATGGCGATGTCCTGCTCGTTCAAGTTGCAAGTTGGCTCCATCGTTTTGCGGTGGTGAGAGTAGTAGGTGAGCAGAATTCCGGCCACCATTTGCAGTACTTGTAGTGAGGTGATAGTAACGTTGACTACTTTCGGAACACGGATACGGAGAACTTTCAACGCGTAGTACGAGTACATGATGGAATGGATGAAAAGGTTGATGGCACTGAAGTAGGCGTGCATGGGCGATGGATAGCGGGTGCTGGACCACGTGTAAAAGACGACGGACAAATGGTGATACCAGTGGAGAAAAGTCAGTGGTGTCTTTCTCAGGATGATGAAGACAGTGTCGCCAAATTCCACCAGCTTGGAGAACGCTATGACGTACAGCCAGATACCAATAGATTGTCTCTGCTCCCATTGACCAATGTTGCAAAAGGAACCGTGGAATCCTTGGAGCTGTATGGTGTAAAGCATGGCAGGAACCATCCTCCATGTGACTACGATGCTTAAGATGGCCAAGGCAAAGTTCCAGAAGAACAATACCCAACGTAGTGTGAATGGCGGACGAGACTTCATGATTTCCCGTCCGGCGAAGATGAACACCAAATAGGCCCCCATGAAGTAGTAGCACAAGGTCCAGTTTTCTTCCAACCAGGTGAAGCCTAGACAAGTGTCAAAGTTTTTCTCTATCTCCAATAGTGGCCTGGTGTAGTTCACTGCTGAGACGTTGTAAGGTGGACACATAGTCGATTTTGCCATCATTTTCGTAGCGAAATCCTGAATTCGTAGGGAATGTAGCACCAAGTTTAGCAGTCAAAAAGAAGACACCAAATGACCTGTATTAGTGTCAGCTCACTATTTTCTAGCTCTTGGGGAGTTGTCTTGAATGGACACGACACGTATGGCCTTGCCATTGTTTGGTGAATTTTAAATATTCACACAAACACACGCAGCTTCTGTTCCTTGTCCTTTTTGAGAGTTTTTGTTGTGTATTTTTAAGTTTTGCATGTTGGTGATCTTTTCTAGTTGATGTTCAAGGCCTCTCTGGAAGGGCCCACTGAATTTAAAAATTTTGTTATGAATATTCATTTTTTTAAACAACGGTGGTGTAATTGACAATTGTGAAATTTTACACGCAGGTTAAGGATGACCAACAGTGTATAGGCAGATATGTATTGTAGAAGCGATGGGCTCGAATCTCAAAAGGTTTCCAACCTTATAGGGTTACTGTAACAGTTTATGAGTAGGTTAGTTTTGTTTGCAAAGGTCGTTCACCTTATTGAGTCATAAATTTTGGAAGCTGTAAAGTGGATCGGTAGTTCACCGTGTAGGTTTGTTGCTCTGCATTAACATATCACAGCACGGGCATTATGCATTTTTATAACATACAACCAAGATATGTTTACATAAATCAGCATTTGCTTCACTAGAAAACACAGCGACTATAGAGTTGGAATTATTGTGAGAAAAGTAACTAAAACAACTTGAGAAAGAACAATTGCACATTTCTTTGTTGCGTATGATGTTCTGGTCATATTGTACAGTATATTTTTACTTTGTACAATTAAACAAACATCTTAAGTCTCGATTTCTCCAAAATCCTTTTAAGAAATTTTATTCCCTAGCAACGGCCCTCTTGGCCACAAAAAAAATGGACCAATTCAAAATTTTAATAAATCAGAGTAGAATTCTCTCACATGTTTTCAGGATGATATTTACTGACAAGGATAACTTTTGTCCTTTTTTCTTTTAATCTAATAACATGGAATAGGCGTTGCCAAATGAATCTGAATTGATAACCTGAAGTCATGGATTTCTCTCATGAATTGTATGGCAAAACAATTGGGTATTGCATAACATACTATTCTGGCAAAAAAGAGTATTCATAAGTAGATAACTCTACTAACCCATATAATTTAATTTTTTTCTGGTTACTGTATTTCAGTTCTTAAAAAAAATTGAGGACTAGATCATTTATAGAAAAATCACACGTATTCAAAAAAATGGACTACAGCTCCTAAAATATATTTTCACATCAAATACAATGTTTGTTGTTTTCTTCACACGTATTCAAAATGTCATAAGTTAAAACACACCCCATCATGCGACAAATTGTCTGATGTTGACCTTAAATTCATTTTCAAAAAACACAACATTTTATTGTACACAAGCTTTTGGATGACTTTGAAATTCTATTGTCGGGATCCTCAAAACGCACTTAACAATAGTAATCTTCGCGAACAAGTATTTTCCGTGTTATTTTTCGATGTTCACGTTTATTATTTAATAAGATTTTCTTTGTAAATTGCTTTACATTTTCAAAGAAAATTTGTAGTACGTTGCATTGACGTCATGCTTATTTATGTGTTATCATACATTTTGCTGAACTTGGGTTTTAACTTTTAATCAGATATATGATATGGTCTCTTAATTTCATCACAAACAAACAATGTATTTTCATCATTGATCAGGAAATGTAAACTCACAATGAATTTTCTTTTCTCAAGTTGCGAACTTGAATAATGTTCAATGATAAATCGTGTTTAGAATTAATTTAGATAACAATGTAATTACGTATTAGACCGAATTTGAATTCATCTACTGTCATGCATATAATTATGATAATTTCTTTAACACTTTTAAAAACATTGAAAACCAGAAAATAATTACTAGTTGTCAAATAATAAATGTTTAACTTTACTCCTTTGCTGTTTGAATAATTGATCAAATTGATATTATTCCTAATTCAAAATTTTGTTTTTAACTTAGAAATTTCTACCTGAAAAATAGCACCTTTAATGAGAAAAAACGTTCCATTTCTAGAGCAGAAAGATCACACTTGTAATACAAAAGTGCAATTCCCCTTTTATATTTTGACGAATCGGTGTTTGGAATTTGTAAAAATTCTTTGATTTCGGAGCTGAGTGATAGTGTAGTTCAGAGGTGGATTCTGGAATGAGTTTCTTGCAAGTTACTATTTTTTAAATATGGCTTGCATCTAAAACATAGGTATTGAACTAAACATACAACAAAGCAATTATAAACATTGAATAAGAAGTCGCGAAAATAAATAAATGGAGATTATTTTGATAATGATTTGCGCAAGATATTAAAACTAGCATTCAGTTTTTCAAATTTGGATATTGAATTTCTGGTGAAGCATTTTATCACTACCTATATGGTACATATTTATACAAAAGCAGATAAATGCATGTTGAACTCAATTTAAAGTTGTAATGTAATTTTTTGAAAATTTGTTTTTCTACACTAATGAAAAGTCATGCATTTTGTGAGTAAACATTGTTTGGGACATCAATCATGAATATTTTGGTTTAACATCCGTCTACATAATGTAAGCAGTAGATTAATCTAATTTCTTCAACTGCCCATTCCTAAGACCTTGAGGTGCTGTTTTGCAAACATAGGCTCTGTAAAAGAAATTTAAGAACAACCAGAAATAAGAGAAGTAAACGCTTGAGGCGATAGCCAATGCATCTTCGGACACAATGCATTTGGGATCATCCAATTTGGCCAGATAAGCATATCCGGTGATGATCATCCCAGCTACCATTTGACTAAGTTGAAATGATGTGATGACAATGTTGACAGTTTTTGGAATATAAATTCTCAGCACTTTGAGAGCATAGTAAGAGTACATGATGGAATGTACAGCAAAGTTGAAGGTGGTGAAATAGGTTTGCATGGGCGAAGCATAGGCCCCTGTCGACCACACCATGAAGACCACGGACACATGATGATACCAGTGGAGGAATAGAAGCGGCGTTTTTCTAAGTACTATGAAGACGGTATCTCCAAATTCTATAACTTTTGAAAGAAGGAACAAGAACATCCTGAAGGCCACAGCCTGTCGCTGCTCCAGGATGTCAAACCTGCAGATGGTAGCCAAAAAACCGTACTTTTCAGCATTGTAAACTGCGGATGTGAGCATCCTCCAAGTGCCAAAAATACTAAAAATTGCCAGGGCAGCGTTCCAGAAGAGCAGAGCGCCACGGAGTTGGAATGGTGGACGGGACTTCATGTATTTATGGCCGGCAAATATGGCAACCAGGTATACCACGATGAACGGAAAACACAGCGTCCAGTTTGCAGTGTGCCAGGTGGAGATTCGACATAGGTCAAAGTTCTTTTCGATCTCCAATAGTGACCGGGTGTATTTCTCGGCAGTTTCGTTAACGGGCGAGCACATTAACATCTGTACAGTTAATCTTGGTGCTGCCATGGTTTCCCTGTAGTGGATACTTTTCAAGTCTATCAGTGTTGTTACATTTACAGGAAGTCTCTTATTTATTGTAACGTCTGCCTTTTGTCTGCAAATCATTATAAATTGCTCTCCTGGATTGTGGCGCAAAACAATTGGGTTCTTCATAAAATGATATGCTCGTAAAAAACTGTACATAATTACACAAAAATACTATGCCATATAATTGGCATTTTTATGGCTATCTATCATTATTCATATAAAGATAAACAATTACTGAATTATTTTTAGGTTCTTAGTTTTTTTTAGGTAGAAATAGGAGTACTTTCAATTACATGGTTTGAGCAAAAACTTTCATATTCAAATATATTTTGTAACAATTTTTTATCACATGTTTTTCTACTTTGAATCTTGCTTTCCTGATGACACTAGTGAGTTCTGTGCTTTCAAAGTAAATTTTCGCCAAACGCACGCCATTTGCAGACATTTGTCTGCTACTGTCCTTGAAATCTAATTTACACAAAACGCAACACACTTATCATTCGTGATAAGTTATAAAACATTTTATTGCAATTGATGAATTTGAAAAGCTTTTGAATGACTTGAGAATACTTTTGTCAGGGTCACTAAAATATGCTCGACAAAAGTCAGCTTTGCTTCTCATTTCCATGTGTTATTTTTCAATTCGTTGCATGATCATTATAGGAACATTTAATGATAACCTGCCATTTGTTTCCTTGTGTGCAGCTAAACAAATATGAAGTTTTCTTAAACTATAGTCATGCAATGACATCATGTTCATTATTCTAGCACTATACATATCTTTTCTTTTGGGTTTTCCAAACCTTTAGTTATTGCGAAATGCTTCTGTCCTCTGGTAAACAAATGGATGAATGCATATTTTAAAACAGATATTAGCTTGGTTTCTTTATTATTTTGCAAACTTACAATGGTTCAGGTATTGCAATACAAGTGGATTGAATTTAACCTCACTCCAATTTGCAAAATTAAAAATTGACTAAAGATAAATCTAATTATTGTATGTAAAGTACTTCAGTTTCATAACAAATTATATTGCATATCTTTCTGAAATAAATAAATAGATATTTCATAATATTATAATTAAACACATGTTCTCACCAAGTTTGAAATCTAGCTTGTTAATGCATAAGGCTGGTGAGTAGAAATTTTGCGGCCTCCTTTTTTCTCACTCCATGATTCGCATTATTGAGAAAACTTTTCCATTAGTACATTTCGTCACATAAATAACATCATAAGGGTGCATATTTCCCATTTGGATTTTTGTACTATACCATATCATAAACAATGCTGGCAATGTTAGTAATATACTTTCCCTTCAGGTCGTTGATGTCCTAATTCTTTAAGTGTTTTATTGCTGGTGTCACAAACTGCATAATTATCATATTCTGCATCTGGGACACCCTGTATTATTTAGTTTATTGTATTACGGTTACATGCATCAAGACTTTGCACGAGTAATTAAGTCACTACAATAACTTTTTGGAACTTTGGCTAACAAAACCAGCTTTTCCAACGCAGTAGTTTCTGATGAAAAAGTTCAAAAACAGAACAAAATAAGAACTGTAAATGGTGATAGCGATAACCAGACCCTGAATGGGTACTTGACAAGTTGGATCTGTGGCCTTGACATGAACCATGTAACCGATGACGGCTATCCCGGCGACCATCTGCAACAGCTGCAGCGTAGTTATGGCCTTACTGATGACTTTTGGTACCGGGGTCCCAATCGTTTTCAGGGCGTAGTAGGAGTACATGACGGAGTGGACGAACAAATTAAGAATTGCGAAGTAATTATGCATGGGCGATGCATAGTCCCCACTAGACCACACGAAGAAGGCTACTGACGTGTGATGGTACCAATGCAAGAAGATCAGTGGTGATTTCCGAAGCACGATGAAGACAGTGTCCCCGAACTCCACGATTTTCGAGACGATGAAGGCAAAGAGCCACAGTCCAATGGCCTGCCTCTGTTCAGGCTGTCCCATGGTACAGCTGGTTGCGAACAGACCGTATCGTTGCACGGAATATTCAATGGCTGTCCACATTCGCCACCCAGCCAATATACTGTAGAAAGCCAGGGCGGAATTCCAGACCAACAGAGTCCATTTGAGTTGAAATGGTCGGCGCCTCGACATCCACTTCCGGCTGACGAAGATGACCGCCAAATAGGCAGCGATGAAAATGTAGCACAATTTCCAATTGGCGGTCAACCAAGTGAAGGCGAGGCAGTGGTCGAAGTTCTGCTCGATTTCTAATAATTGCCTGGTGTAGTTTAAGGCAAATGTCCTTGCAGTCACACACATTACATACTCTCCAGTCACATTGGATGCCATTTTTTAACTTTCTGCTAGGAGAAGTTATATCAACGTTTGTTCCCAAACGTCTCAAAGTAGAATGGTTAGTTTTGGAATTGACTAACGTTCCTGTAGGGGTTGTTTTACTTGTCCTTCTAATTATACCTCGATACTTCCTCAAGCCACTTTTTCAGATCTAGTAGAATATTGCCTACGTCACAGTGTGCTTATTAAAGATCTGCGTGTTCAAAATAGGACATTGAAAAACGAGATTGGGTCGAATAAGCGGAATGCCAACAATGAAATTTCGTCAACTTTCTGGAAATTTAAAGAAGAAAAATAACTCGACCAATGAAATGATAATTATGTAGTGTTTTTTTAATTGGTATTTCTGGGCATAATGCAGATTCAATTCAATTCAACTCAGTACCCTACAGTCAGCAAATAAATGCCATATGGTAAGGAAATCCTTCTTAATTTCAGGAGAATGCTCCTACGTCAGTAGCGACTTATACAGCGAGATTTGTTGGGAATTAATAATGTGATTTTAGTTACTAAGTCAAAAAAAAATTTAGAAAGAATTCAAATTTCATTTAACCAATCTTCTTCAATTCTGCATGATTCCCAAATTCAATGATACAATTAAAACGTTTTGTTATATATAAGAGCATTTAATATGTACGTTGGGAACATAAATTTTATGAACATGTGGTATGATTATTTTTGAAAACTTTACCTTTTACGGAACTCAGGCCATTTCTGCGTCGATAAGCTCATAGTTTTGTTTCGAGGTTTTGTGTTTTGTTGGTAATCTCTTTTTATGTTTGTCGCATTAGACGGACAAATGAAAATTCGCAACAAATAATTTCTGGTAGATTGCTATTGGTAAATTCGACATGTGCTGTTTTTCAAAATAACGTCAACTGAAACTTACAGCAAAACAAAAGCTGGTACAAAGTACACATTAGCTATTTGATCAAATGCTCCATTAGCTCCAGTTTTCACCCATAAAATATAATACCGAAAAAAATATGTATCTATATATAGCGGATCATGCAAGCTAACATTGCAAGCTTAAAATTACATACTCTGGATAAATTAACAGCTATTTAAAGATTCTAAAAATGGTGTCAATATTTGTTGTTTTCTGTTTTTAATGTTTCTGGAACTTGGCCCAAAATTTTATTAATAATTAAATGAATAACATAAAGCACATTTCAAAAATCAAAAACTTGGAATTTATTCATACTTTTTTCATTATAAATGTTTAACATTCAAATTATAACAATAATTTCTCCTTATCTATACATTATGTTGTTTAATGTCATTATTTTTTTTCAAAAGAAATATCACATATGTTCAGTACATTTTTTATTTCTTTTTGTACATTTATATTAATAACCAATCACATAAATAAATATTCAAAATATGCATGAGATTTAAAAATAGACATTCTTATCCACAGTGTCACTCACTAATACTGTAATATATATCTTGTGCAAAATATCCATGCAAACAATATTCCTTCTGTCATTTAATGTTATCATTGAATCACTTTATCATAAGGTGTAAATTGCTAATGATGCAGACATTCTTTTATTCGAATAATAAGTACATAGATAATTTTGGCACCATTTATGTAGATGTTGCATTTGATGTAAAACGAAATTGCACTGCAGGTACTATGTCAACTTACGATGTCAGCATGCAAATATTAGTTGGTCAAGCCGAATTTCATCATCAATCATGAACATTTTTTGTTTTAAAATCGAACTACTTCACGTACATATCGTAAACAACAGGTTATTCTAATTTCTTGGTATTAGATTGTCCTTTCCGCAGACCTTGAGGTGATCTTTTTCCAAAATAGGCTCTAATGAAAAAGTTTAAAAACAGTGCGAAATAGGAGAGGTAAATGCTTGAGGCAATAGCAATTGCATGTCCGGACACGATGCAATTAGGATCAGTCAATTTGGCCCAATAAGCAAATCCGGTGATGAACATTCCAGCTACCATTTGAATCAGTTGCAACGATGTGATGGCCATGCTGACAGATTTCGGAATGTAAATTCTGAGCACTTTGAGAGCATAATAAGAGTACATGATAGAGTGTACTATCAAGTTGATGGTGGAGTAGTAGATCTGCATGGGCGACGCATAGGCTCCTGTTGACCACACCAGAAAGGCCACGGTAACATGATGGTACCAATGGAGAAAAATCAGGGGTGTTTTTCTAAGAACAATGAATGCGGTGTCTCCAAATTCCACGATTTTGGATAGCAGAAACAGGAACATCCAGAAGCCCACAGCCTGGCGCTGCTCCAGAATGTCGAAACTGCAGATGGTGTCCATAAACCCATAACTTCGAATGTTATAAATGGCGGCTGTGAGCATCCGCCAGGAGGATACAATGCTGAATGTTGCCAGGGCGATGTTCCAGAAGAGCAAAGCACCACGGAGCTGGAATGGTGGACGGGACTTCATGTACTGTTGGCCGGCAAAGATAGCCACCAGATACACCCCGATGAATGGAAAACACAGTGTCCAGTTTGCAGTGTGCCAGGCGTAGATTCGACACAGGTCGAAGTTTTTTTCTATCTCCAATAGTGGCCGGGTGTAATTCTCCCCTGTGAGGTTCTGGGGAGCGCACATAAACCTCTCGACTGTCATTCTTGGCGTCCCCATGGTGTCTCTGTATAGTTCTTCAGCAAGATGCTGACACGCTCTGCTGGTGGTTTGAGATATGAAAAGTCAAGAGCTTTGATAATTTGATTATTTAGACTTTCGGATCAGCACCACGCTGATTGGTCCAATCGAGTGACGATGACTTGGAAAAAAAGCTTTTCAAAAATAGTTCCCAATTATATATATACTTTTTTTTTCAGCTGCGATTTTGTTAGTTGTGGGTTCTGCT
This sequence comes from Julus scanicus, assembly GCA_034698625.1. Taxonomy (NCBI): domain Eukaryota; kingdom Metazoa; phylum Arthropoda; class Diplopoda; order Julida; family Julidae; genus Julus; species Julus scanicus. The sequence goes on along the minus strand of JAQGBW010001618.1, from coordinate 6,103 downwards.
GAGAATCAAGGTTTTAAACAACAACATGACCGTCATATGAATTTTTTTTTGTTAATTAAGTTGTTTAATAGCTATTGGTAGCTCCCGGCTGGACTGCTTTCTCAGTTTGAACAGAACGTAACAGTGGAAAACTTAACTTGCTGATATTTCTAAGAATTCCCTGGAGTGATAGCGATCATAACCTTTTTACTTGTGGATAGGTCAGCAGTGTATATAATTAGGCTAGTCCCGTTTTTACTCCAATGCAATAAGTAATGAGCAACCTGGTCCAGTTTTAATGAAAACAGTGCAGTAGACGACAGTGAAATCAATTTATAGAGGTTTGAGGAGGCTTGGAGGGGAGGTTTCATTGATAAGTAGTACTACTGAAATATATAAGGCCTTTTTAAAAGTCTTATAATAACCATTATTTCATCCTTTAGTGTATTAATCGATAAGCTGTTTTATAAGCCGTGCAGGGAAGGTGGTCTGTCCTCACCCCCCAATGGTTTATCTAAATAATCTTATCAATCTCTTTCAAAATGCAAATTAGATTAATTCAATGCTATTATGGACGTCATTGTTTCATCAAGATTGTGGAAGTTTCTGACAACGTTAAACTTGTCTTGTTGTTAATCTTGCGAAATATTTATCTTTCAATGACAAACAATATGTACATGTCACAAATAATTGAAAATATTAAATCAAGAGATTTTTTCGCAAATATGACTCTGTACATACACTTAACTAATACTAAAACTTAAGTATACATTTATTTCATAAAACTGTACAATATTATTATTTTTGAAAATATTATCTATAACATTTCCGATTTATTAAAATTTATTGTCACAACAGTTGTCATTAGTAGTGTATAGATTTCGGTGCCAGTTTTATTGTAAACCAATGACAGATTAAAATGCTTTTCTTGTAAATATCATAATTTTAATGCTAATCCTCCCTACCATATGGCATTTTATGCCTGGCTGTAGGGCACTGAGTTGAATTGAATTGAACGTATTTTTCTGACATATGAAGCAATTTACAATATAATTGATATTTTATGCGAAAATGTAAGTTGCATTTCCAATCATTTTGCACATACACTGTACATTAACTGGATATTTAAAAAAAGTATTTTTAAACTTTTATCGGCAAGCTTTTAGTAAGGCGACAATGTGGGGCTTCACTGTCATGCACGTAAGCTTCACTGTCATGCACATAAACTTCACTGTCATGCACATAAGCTTCACTGTCATGTACATAAGCTTCTCTGTCATGCTTGTAAGCTTCACTGTCATGCACGTAAGCTTCACAGTCATGCATGTAAGCTTCACTGTCATGTACATAAGCTTCACTGTTATGTACATAAGCTTCACTGTCCTAACCTAACCTAACCGTTGACATTAGGAAAAAACCAAAACATTTTCTAAGTCCCACATGGTCGCCTTCGTGCATGACATTGAAGCCCCACATGGTCGCCTTACTAAAAGCTTCCCCTTTTATCATACACACATCCATTTAGATTATATTTTAAAAATGGACAGGTGCATACTTTGCATTCCCAGATTTGCGATTTTCATGACATATTTAGCTGCTATGTCTAGTGCGCTATCTATATGATATGTATTTACAAATAGGGACCGCATGCAATATCAAAGTTTTAGAATTAATGGGTAGGTACTCTCACTTTCAGTTTGAAAAATGCTAACATCACTGCAGTTTGATAAATAGCTAATCTATTTTCTTGCTCTGTCCATTCAGTGTCCCTTTGTGTAGTCTTTTTCCAAAGTAGTTTTTAATAAAGAAATTCAAAAACAGTACGAAGTAGGAGATGTAAACACTTCCAGCAATGGCAATGGCTTCACCGGACACGATACATGTAGGATCAGCAGATTTGGCTTGGTAAGCATAAACAGTGACGAAAATCCCAGCCACCATCTGGACTAACTGCAGAGATGTGATGACCATGCTGACCAGCTTCGGAACACGGATTTTGAGCACTTTGAGGGCATAGTAAGAGTACATGATGGTGTGGATAGCATAATTGAAAGTACAGTAATAGACCTGCATGGGTGAAGCAAATGCTCCTGTTGACCATACCGAAAAGGCCACAGTCACGTGGTGGTACCAGTGAAGAAAGATCAGCGGTGATTTCCTTAGCACGATGAAGACAGTGTCGCCAAACTCTAAGATCTTGGAGAGGACATATATAGGAACACCCAAATGCCCACTGCTTGACGTTGCTCCAGGACATCCAGTCTGCAAATGGTGGTGTAGAATCCGTAGTTTTGAACGGCATAACTCACGGCAGATATCATCCTCCAAGAACAAACAGCACTAAACGCTGCCAGGGCAATGTTCCAGAACAGCAGGGCATTACGGAGCTGGAATGGACGACGTGATTTCATGTACTCTTGGCCGGTGAAGATGATCACCAAATACACCCCGATGAACGGAATACACAAGGTCCAATTTGCAGAGTGCCAAGTGTAGACCCGGCATAAGTCGAAGTTTTTCTCGATCTCTAATAGTGACCGGGTGTAATTCAATCCAGTTTCATTTTCCGGGGCGCACATTAGCATGTCCATCGACATGTTGACAGCAGTTATGATATTGAAAAATTGGGTATTTAAAAGTTGATGATCGTCTGATCGGGAAAGAACTATTTATATTATCAATAAGTGAATGTAGCAGAATGAAGCCAGAACTGTCTAATTGTTGCCTGAGAAACTCTTTTTTTCCTAAATGGAAAGTTACCTGATGGGGATACTTAATAACGTTTATGCAGTTAAATGTAATGGTGAGTATTTTGCTCTCTTTTTCAAACAGTGTGACACGTGGCTGTTTGGTAGATGTTTGGTAGATGTGCCATCGAAAAACGCCCCTTTAATCCCTCCATAATTTTGGGAAGTTCAAATACATCTTTACGAGTGGGTTAAGAAGAAACAAACTTGTTTGTGAATGGATTTATAAATGGCTTTTTCCCAAAACGTAACTTTGTTAAGGTTAATTGTTTGTTGATAAAGTTGGTGACAACGTTTCAATTGAGAAAACCTGATTCCCTGGTTTAATTTGAAATATCTGATTTATTAAGTAGTTTCAGTGGTAACCTGGTTTATATATCACCCAGGTTAAGTTAATGCAAGACATCTTCTTGCGGATTAAATAATTAATTTTGATGCAAGACACCATGTCCGAGACGAGATGGTAGGTATTGATGATGATGATGATGGTGATGATGACGATTGTTATATGTATTAGTACAATACACTGCATGTCCACCGGTTGTTTGTGAAATAACTGTTAAATGCATAACCAAACACGTTCTGCAACAATTGTGGATGTCACTGTTTAGGAAAATTTTGTTTTTTTAGATGTTTCAAACGTTTTGTAGAAATCGTTTGATAAACAATCAATTTAATAAGCTTTATGCAAAGAAACCTTAGTGGGTTAGTCTCAGGATGTGTTGAAGGAACCACTGTAACATATATGTCATGATATACAGGTAATATTGCACGGGGCCATTCAGAAAGGACGATCTCAAAATTCCTTCAGAAAATCCAGAAAATCCAAAAACTGAAAAGTATTGCTTTCTTCAGCAATAGAAAAGTAAATACAGGAAGAAAGTCTCTTACAAAAACACAAGATATTTTGATTAACCAATTTGTTTCATGTTAGAATTGTTGATAAATCATACAACATAATGTTGCATTCCCAAAAATATTCACAAAATCGAAATTTTCAAAGTCAATTGTGGAGATGTGTACAAAGAAATCTTAAATTATGGAAATTTAATTCCAAAAAGAGTACTGCCATCTGACGGACTTGGGGTGGACATCAGGCCTCTTTTTATTTGTTTATCAACCATAACATTAAACGTGATGACCTTATTGTCCAGCCAATGAAGTCTGTGTAGGCTTAGTTTGATTTTTTTTTACGATTTAAACATTTTGACACGATTTCAGGCAAGATTCAAGTGCTTCTAGAATTAATATCTGTTTAATTACTGCGGAATATAAGGAGTTTTTATTCTGTTTTATGGTTTCTGTGTGGATATGAATACTAATGATTGAAAGCGTTAATTGAAAGAGAGTGATTATAAAGTTAAATTTGGACATAACAGCATCCATGATGGTTTTCCTCAGCAGTGACATCTACTCGTAAATGTAAATATATATTGTAGTTGCAATAAAGAAAAACTTCCTAGTTTTTAGTAAAACGTCACGGGCAGCCCTTTGCAGATTAGCAATGCAGATTTGCTTTAGCGTCAGAATGTTCTAACAAAAACATAAGGACACCCCTAAAATTCCTCCAAAACTCGAAATCCCCCTCCCCCCTTGCCTACTCCCTGTCCACATGGTGGCTATTTTAGCCCAGACCCCCACCCCCTCCCCCCTATAGACGTTCTTAATTTTTTTAAAAAGTAGGGCGTCCAGAATGTTTAATGGAAACATACAATGGCCCATTATATAAATTTCCAAGCACCCACCTCGCTACCAATTTCACGTCATTTTTCCAGGTTTTTCGGATTAATGGTAATTTCGTAACCTCGAAGGGAAATTTCAGCATAAAATTGGTGTTTAATTGTAATGCATTTTTGACAGAAGCAATTAAGTTACCTAGAAATTGCCTTTTTGTTAAAGAACATACGTATATGCTTGTAAATGTCTCATATTAATTGATTGAAATTTGATACTAAACAAGTTTTTTTGTGAATAGCTCCAATGTACGTGCTAGTTTAAAAAAACGTAATTGCAATTAAATCTGCATATAAGCTTATGCTAATTAAACAAAAGCTGTAACTTCTTATCATGCAGCCTTGTTCGAACGCAATTTTAAAGAAATTTTTTCCAGCAGACATTTTAGATAATTTGCACGCGATGGTCAGATTAGCAGAACACGGGTGTCCTAAATGTACGAATATATAGCGAAGGTCTTTATTAGATTATTTTCAACTTGTTTATTCGCTACCACAGAGTTTTTCAACCATTTTCATTTTAAGGCCCACTAAACTAGTCTTGAAATTGTCGAGGCACACTGGTTGAAAAATATTGGAATGCGAGGTACCATACTATCAATCCAGCTACATAAAGGGGAGATTTTCATTGCCTTATATCAGAAAGTATTTCTACCACCGATAAATAAGGAAATCAATGTAATAATCTGATTGCATAGCCCAATTCGATTTTAGTGAAATAAAGGGGACAAAATGGGAGAAATGTCATTTATAAAAGAAGATTAAGAGAATTTATTTTCATAGAAACATTGCTCAAAGAAAATTGTTTCGCCCTTCACCCAAAATAAATTGAAAGTTCCTAGGCACATCTGGGGACCCTTGACGGCAAACACATGTAAAATTACTGCTCCATTTAAAAATATGGCATTTCTGTGGTGACAACAGAATACTGAGTTGATTTGAATTTAATATTCTGTACAATAGATAATAAAGTATAGTCCATAGTCTATTAAAGTGGATCATTTTCAAAAGATGAATTTTGACAATAAAACGATTCAGAACAAATGTAGGACCATGTTGTATGTGAAATCCAACCGCAAACTGTGATTTGGAGATTCGTTTTAAACTTTTAAGTCTACATTCAATTCAAACAAACTCAATATACTATATTGGCATCATATAAATGCTAGATGGAAGAGGGTAAATCTGTTAAAATTATATTCTTGACAGCAAATATACACAGTATATATTTAGGTCGTATGTTTTCACATTTATGGGAAGGGAAGGATCCAGAATCTTGGCCAAATCGAACGTTTAATGCTGAAAAACTGATATTATTTCATTTTGGAAATCGGACTTTTAACTTAAAAAATCGTACTTGTACTGCAGAAAAATTACCTTAAAAATCGCACGAAAAGTTTCTAAAAAAAATTTCTAAAACTGAAAAATCGCACTTTTAACGCATAAAATGCCGACGCCGATGGTCGAGTGGGTTACGTGCTTGCCTTTCGATTCTAAGATGCTGGGTTCGCTCCCAGGTCGAGGTCGGTGGGAAATTTTACGGATGGGAGAAATTCTCTAAGTGGCAACTCTTTCGGATGAGAGTTTAAACCGAGGTCCCGTGTTGATTGTTGCACGTTAAAGACCCCTCGAGAGGGGGTGGAA